>VMDO01003018.1:116432-130262 GCA_007922755.1 Pedetes capensis
GCTTCTGCACAATTCTCCATATACACTATTTTTATGACATCTGATTTTGCTGCTGTTGTTGTCAGGTGCTGTCAAGTCGTGTCCAACTCAGCAACCCTCATAGGTTTTTTTTTTTTTTTTTTTTTTTTTTTTTGGTACTAGGGGTTGAACCCAGGGCCTTGCGCTTGCATGCTTTGCAAGTGCTAGACCACTGAGCTGCACCCCCCAAGCCTTTTTTTTTTTTTTCTTTACTTTTTGAGACAGGGTCTCGGTAAGTTACACAGACTTCCTCTGGTCTCGAACTTGCGATCCTCCTGGCTCCACCTCCCAAGCTGCTGGGATTACAGGCGTTCGCCACCATGCCCGGCCCCTCATAGGGTTTTCAATAGCTGATTATTTCGGGATTGCCTCGGGAGTGGATTGCCACATCCTTCTCCCATTTTTGTGGTGCTGGGAGTCAAATTCAGGATCTCAGAGACTGTAGAGCCTTGCTCTACCAACTGAGCTAAACCCTAGCCCCATGAGATCAGATAGTACACAGATATAATGCATAAGTAATCTAACATATGAAATGATGCACAAATATATCCTATAATGCATGATGACACATATTAGACCTTACTCAGGAATGCTTATCTATGGAATAGAATCAAAAATCTTCCTTATGAAACTCAAGAGCATCTATGAGCCGGGGTTTTTAGATCTGGCAGTTTTCTCAAGTCAACACCCTTTCCTGCAGAGGACTATATGAGCTGTGGTCATGCTGCATGATTAATTGCTACTGAAGCAGTGCACACTGCCATAGTTGCTTTTACTCATGGTGTGTCCCCTGGGGAAATGTTATTTCCCTTTTGTCCACTTAAGAAATTTACCAAGCCATCAAATCCTAGTTTAAATGCCACTGTGTATAACTGTCTCTGATTTCTCAAGCTGAAATAATTGTTTCTTTCATCCTAACAATGTACCTTTTAGTCTGTATATGTTTCAGATTTTATATTGCTTGACTATTTGCATGCATATATGATATATACAGTCCCTCTGTTAAATTATGAGTTCGCAAAAGACTAAAACAGCATCTCATTAATCTTTATAACCCCATACGCTTTTGTCTTTGGCAAAATTTTAAGTTTAAATGTGTGTAGAATAGATATTATAGTATCCAAATATGCATGCAGTTTTATTTTCACTAAGATTAACTAATTATATCTACCAAACAACACTGCTGACCTGATTTAATGAATTAAATGTTTCTATTATCATCATGCCTGTTAACTATTCAAGGAGAAGCCACCAACACATTCAAAGTCAGTTGGATCCTTCAGATTGGCCAAGAAGATGACCTGGAACAGGTTTGTTTGATTGATGCTTAGGAATATCCAACATTCACACAGATCACCCTATATCTACTCAGCAATGTGAGTTTTGGTGATGTCAGTGAAAAAGTCTTTCTGATAATGGCCACAAAGTTCGTGTTGTAATATTAATATTTGAACTGCTCCTTAGTCATGCTTATTTTCCCCCATGGATCTATTGGAGCTTTAATGTTTTGATTTAGTATTTAACATGTAAAATTCTTTACCACTGTAATCAAGTATTTTTTTAAATTTTCCCAAAGCATAGTTTCTCTTGTTTTTAAGAAATAAATGTTTTTATTCCTCATTTTTCTGGGCAAGAGTCTCTCTTTGTAGCCTAGGCTGGCCTTGAACTCACTACTCAACCCCAGCTGGACCCAAACTCATGAGCCTCAGCCTCCCAAGTGCTAGGATTATAGGCATAGACCACACCTGGCTTTCAAGTAGTTAACCTCCTGAACATTTCTAAATAATGCTGCCCCATTCCTATCATTATGAGAGAAGGACCTGGCAAGCCACTCCTGAAGCAATCCTGAAACAATCTGCCATTGAAAACCCTCTGGAGGGTTGCTATGAGCTGGACCTGGCTCAAAAGCACCTAAGAACAACAACATTTCTATTATGAGATTTTAGAAGAGTCATTCTCCTTTGGCTTTATTGAGATAAGACTACCGACTTACTTAATAAATAATCACTGTGGCATGAGCTTGGTCAAATTTTCATAACTTCTAAGTTACTGAACTTTGAATCAATACGCTTATTTGTCTGTGTCATTTGCCTGGAGCAAATTATCATAGTGAACGATGAAAGCAAAGCTATAATTAAGTTGATAGAAAATGACTATTATTTTCCGAAACAGCATTATAGGTCCTGGCGGTGAGCAGTTTAGAAACACAAGCTTGTTACATAAAGAAACAACACAGAAATCATATGAGAAAGCCAAGGTTTTTAACTTCACCTTTAGTAATTACTTTTTTTGCAGAACTCAAAAACTATTCGGAGCTGAGCTTTGTGGCACACGCCAGTAATCCCAGTGACTCGTAAGGTTGGGGCAGGAAGATCGAAGATTTGAAGGCAGAGGCAGGCTGCACAACTTAATGAGACCCTGTCTCAAAATATGAAATGCTAGAAAGGTGCTGGGCTGTAGCTCATGGACAGAGCACCTGCCTAGCATGTTCATTACCCTGAGTTCAATCCCCAAGTACTGAGTAACAAAATTGGAAAATTCAAACTTGTTTCAATGTCCATCTGTGTGTTTCTACATTTTCCCAAGACTTCATATATGGTAGGTGCTATGTGTCGATACTCAACAATAACAATATGGTAGGTACACATTTATGTTAAATTTTACATACATTAGCTTCAGTATAGTTCATAACACAGAACACATTAAATTTGGTCATCTTAGAAATTTTATGCAGAGCCGGGTGTGGTGGTTCACGCCTGTAATCCCAGTGGGTCGGGAGACTGAGGAGGGAGGATCGAAAGTTCGAGACTAGAGTCAGTCTGCATAACTTAGCGAGACCCTGTCTCAAAAAGTAAAAAAAAAAAAAAATGGGGCGGGGGCGCAGCTCAGTGGTACAGCACTTGCAAAGCATGCAAGCGCAAGACCCTGAGTTCAAAACCCAGTACCACAAAAATAAATAAGTAATAAAATAAAGAAATTTTCTGGAGAAAATTCTGAAAAATTACATAAAGGAGCAAATAAAGCCTTTTCTACTATATTGGAATGAGATCTGTGAGTTCAAACAAGATGATGGAAATATTAATTTAGCATAAATCTACCAAGCCTTCTATATCTATGAATAAACAGACAATGGGTGGGCATGAGGGATGAGGATTTTTCTGTTATTCTGAATTCCTTGGAATTGAGATAATGAGTTAAGACTACCAGTTAAACTACAGTTGTTCTTGTTTAACTATGCTCGTTGGAAATTAGATGTAAAAATGTAGCCAATATAGATGCCCAAAGGGCATGGGTTTTTCAGCATCTGGCATAAGAATTTAAGATAAAATATAAGGAAGCAAAAAAGAAGGAAACTAGAGGTGTATTCTCTTGTATTCTTCCAGTTGAAATAAACATACAAGGAAAGCTGAAGCAACAGACTGCAGATCTATACTTACAAAGATTACCTTTGTGCTTGGAGGACTGAAATTACCCTAATGAATAGGAATGGATTTGCTGATGTTCATGACAAAAGCCAGTGCTTGGTCTCTAGTGAGGAGAGGTATTTATAGAGGATGCCCCATCCTCTATCCAGCCACAGCACAAACAGTCCCTCAAGGAGGCTCTGGTCAGACCTTCTCTCTGAGCAGCCCAGTACCTGGAAGAAGGAATACTAACCCCTCCACTTCAATGCCTCTAAACTTTCATTCCCCACGTGTCTGTCAGAGTGTTGTGCTGTGGGGGCTTGCATGTTGCTGTGATGCTGAAAACTACACCACAGGTATTTCAGATACCACCAGGACCACCCATGGTGGACAGGTTTCAGCTGAGCTTCAAGGCTAAGACACCCACATCTCCATGTTCAATGCAGCACTTTTCACAATAGCAAGGATATGGAATCAACCAAAGTGGCCATCAACAGAAAAATGGATTAAAAAACTATGGCACATACACACAATGGAACACTACTCAGCAATAAAAAAATATGAAATAAGTCATTCGCAGCCAAATGGATGGAATTGGAGAAAATTATTTTAAGTGAATGAACACAAGCCCAGGATGAGAAATATCACATGTTCTCACTCATGTGTGGGAGCTGAATCAAAAATTAACAGAAGGAAAAAATCCTATGCAGAGGTCGGAACATAATAAAAAGCTAAAGTCCACTTAGCAGAGAAGGGACAATTTGGGGAGTGCAAAAGGAGGAGGGAGGGATCTAGCAAAAGGAGGAACTTCTGGGAGAGGAGACAGGGGAGAGGAGGAACAAGGAGGACTGAGGAATGGGGGAGGGGGCGACCTCAGGGTGAACTGCCCAACTTTAATAGTTCTGGAAATAATTATAATTATACCAATAATACCAAAGAATTTTAATAACACAGATAGGCTAGAAAATTCAGGTAATAGTACTGACAAAAAGATAGTTCACTACAGAAAGTTTCGACCTTAAACATAGTTGGGATCCAAGAATATATAAAAAAAATTACCATAAAAAGACATACAAATGGGAGAAAGGTCTTTGGAGGGGGTGGGCTGGGGAGGAGGAAGTGCACAAGAGGGTATGGGGGAACTTATCTATGCAATGTACAACAAAATGCATATATGGAAATGTCACAATGAAATGCATGTCAGAATGAAACACATTAAGTTGTACATTAAAAAATTCTAATTAAAAAAAAGACTAAGACAGACTACGGAGAAGGACCTGGCAGCCTATTCCCAAAACTATTAGCCATAGAAAACCCTATGAATAGCAGAAAAACACTTTCAAATATGTGGTTGGTTTGTTGCTTTCAAATATAATGCCGGAAAATGAGCCCTCCAGGCTGGAAGGCATCAAAATACAACTAGGGAAGAGTTGCCTCCTCAAAATAGTCAAACCTTAATGATGAGAATGGAGTAAAGCCCCCAGGACCTCCTTTTGCTAATGTGGCAGTACATAAAATGAGAAGAAGCACAGTGGCTGGAAAAATGGATTCAAACATAAAAAGATCGTGAGTATGGTATGATGTCGGGGAACGTTTCATGTTCTGTTGTACATTGGGTTGCTGTGAATCAGACCTGACTAGACAGCATCCAGCAACAACAAAACAACAAACTTTCAATGGGATGCCTGCAGGAGAAAATTCAGATGGAGAAGGACAAAGAGTTTGAAAATAAAAGGATGAATAATATTTACTGTGTAAATACCAATCATAAGAATGCTGAGTCACTATACTTATACCAGAAGAAACAAACATTAACACACAAAAAAATATGGCTAAGGAGGGACATTTTGTAATAAGAAGGTCACTCAATCATATGCAAGTGCAATACACTAAGCAAAAATAGGAATTCAGGAGAAATAGACAATCTAAAAACAAGTTGGACACGTCCAGTCGTTGAAAAGTAGGATGCCCTGTTTTCTATAATTGACAGAACTGAGCAGGGGATTCGCCAGGAAATGAAAGGCTTGAACAAACTGCAAACCCATTAAATGGAGCTGACAGCGGAAGGACACTGCACCTAACAGCAGCAGAACAGAGATTTTTATTAAGTGCACATGGAGCATGCCCCAGCATAGACCATGTCCTCAACTGTAAAACAAGACGTCATACATTTAAAATGTGTGAGATAATACAAATTGTTTTCTCTTCTTATGCACAAAAATTAACTACAAATGAATCAGAGACCCAAGTAAGAGCTGACATTTTAGAATTCCTAGAAAGAAAACACAGACGTGAATTTTTGTGACCGTGGAGCCCACACTGATTTCCCAGACATGACACTAAAAGTTCAAGCAATACAAGGAAAACAGATAAATTTGACTTTGTCAAAATGTAAAACTTTTATGCTACAAAGAGCACTCTCAAGAAAGTGAAAATATAATCCAAGAAATGGGAAAATATTTGAAACATATCTGATAACAGACTTAACATGTGTAATACATGAAGAACTTTTACAACTCAACAATGAAAAGATAAATGACTCAGCTAAAACTGGGCAGATGATTTGGTGAGAAATTTCTCTGAAGATACACAAATGACCAAAACACATGCAAAGACTCTCATCATTATAAATCACTGAAATGAAAACCAAACCTCAGTGAGGCACCACTCACTCCCCCTCGGATGGCTACAACTGAAAACATAGATAATAACAAGAATGAAGGAGGAGAAGCTACAAAGCTCCCGCATTGCTAGCGGGAGCACCAAAGCGTGAGGCCACTTTAGAAAACAGTTTTGCATTTCCTCAAATGGTTAAACCTGGTGTCCATAGGACCCATGGATTCCACTCTCAGGATATACTCAAGAAAAGTGAGAAGACACCTCTGAAAAACACTTGGACATGAATGTTTATAGTAACATTATTCCTAACAACCAAAAATGGAAAGTAAACCAAATAACCAAAGACTGGTGAATGAATAAAATGTCTGTGGCATATTCATAGCATGAGATACTATTTGGGAATAAAAATGAATGTAGTACTGGTACATTCTACAACGTGGAGATCATACCTATTTATGGTTCACTTTATATAAAAATTTCAAGACAGGAAAGTCTCTATAGGCACAGTAGATTAGGAGTTGCCTAGTGGGCTGGGATTTAGCTCAGTTGGTAGAGCACTGCGCTACAGTCTCTGAGGACCTGAGTTCAATTCCCAGCACCCCAAAAATGGGAGAAGGGCCTGGCAATCCACTCCCACAGCAATCCCGAAACAGTCAGCCATTGAAAACCCTATGAGGATCACTATGAGTTGGATACCGACTCCATGGCACCCAACAACAACAACAACAAGAGATGGAAAGATTAAGAGGAAAAGGTGACTTTAACGGATACGAGGTTTCCTTTTGCAGTGAGAAAAATATTTTAAAGTTGATTATAGTAATGGTTGCACAAATCTGTGAACACAGTAGACACTTCTAAGATGTATACGATAAAGGATAAACTGATGTTATGCGAATTATATAGTGATAAATGTTATTAAAAGATTCTTATTGTCAACAAAACAGAGGTACTGACAAGTATATGTCTGGTGACGTATTTAGTATTATGTAAGAAAATAACACCCTTAACTTCAACATACAACAGAGTCATCTTGAATTTTATTTTGATGCAGAGTATGTCTACCTGATTAGTGGAAATAATCTTCTGCATACCCAGTACAGAAATAGCTAGACATATTTAAAAGCAAAATGTGGGTTAGCTACTCAAGCAAATATACTTGTGAGTGACATTTCCAATTTCATTTTGTTATTTCACCTTTATCTTACTCTTTTATACACATATACTTTGGAGAATTTCATACAAGTTTTTTGGACATTGTTAATCTCTTCAATATGTAAATATCCTTGGGGAAGGAAGGAGGGAGGAAGAGTAAAGCCTGAAAGTGCGTGAGCTCACTATGTATGAAATATGAATTCCAGTATCAGTAAAGGAACAAATGAACACGTTACAGCAGTGTAAGTAGGAAGATAAATACCATCTGAAATAGATCTCATGACTAAATATGCAAAGTATTGCCATTAACAGAATGTCATGGAATGCGGTACACTGGAAATGGTGGTTTGTATAAAATTACCTATTACAGGTATGGAAACAATGTATAACAGCCATGTTGGCTTTGTGATCCCTAGAATGATGTTTCTAATATAATTTGCACACATAAAGATCTGTGATCTAAGTACAAACAGGCTAACTACAAACGGGCTTTATAAAGAAACATTATGGTGTCTTCAGAAATGCTCTTGTCTTTTAAACATTCACCATGAGGAATGTTTTTTTAGTTAAATTTGTTTCAGCTGATAAATAATTTTTGTGTGTGTGTGGTACTGGGGGTTGAACCCAGAGCCTCAAGCCTGCATGCTCTGCAAGTGCTGGACCACTGAGCTGCACCTCAGCCCATTTTTTTACTTTTTGAGACAGGGTCTCGCTAAATTACGCAGACTGCCTCTGGTCTCGAACTTGCGATCCTCCCACCTCCGCCTCCCGAGCCGCTGGGATTACAGGCGTGCGCCACCATGCCCAGCTCAATAAATAAAATTTTTAAATTGTATATATTAATGGAGTACCATGTGATGCTTCAATACATGTACAGATTTTACATATTTACAATATTTACCTTCTCAAATATTGATCAATTCCCCATGGCGAAAACATTAAAAATCCTTTCTCTTAGTTTTTCTTAAGTGTACAGTACGTTATTGGTACCTATAGTTACCCTACTGGGCAATCGTGCAGTAAAACTTCTTACTCCTACCTAAGTATAACTTGGTACCCAATGATCAAACTTTAGGAATGTGGCTATTTTTACCCTCGAAAATATCTTATATTTTCTCCAAATTCCCTCCTCTTAAAACACACACAATGGGAGAAGGACCTGGCAATCCACTCCCAAAACAATCCTGAAACAATCAGCTATTGAAAACCCTATGAGGGTTGCTATGAGTCGTACCTGACTTGACGGCACCTAACAACAGCAACAAAACACACACATGGAAAAAAAAAATAACTTTCTTTCCATCTATCCAGCTACGCCATTCCATTTCACTTTTTTTTTTCTTTCTTCTTGCAAGTGGGTAGCACAGGCTGGTCTAGAACCTACAAAGGCTGATCTAGCCTTTGCTGTGTAGCACAGGTTGGTCTAGAACCCACAATCCTCCCTTATCAGCCACCAGGGTGCTGGGATTACAGGGGTGCACCCCCATGTCTGGTTCATTTCACCTTTTTAGAAATTTGTTTCAATCTCTCATTAATCACAGAGGACCCCCAAGTCATTCAGGCTCATGCTCAAATCCCCTAAGTTCTACACAGCTTCTCTCTCCATTTGTACTCCAGTGTTTCTCCCATGTGCTGTCCTGGACGTGACCAGCAAACTTCCTGAAAGAGCTCCTCCGTGTGAAACCTACGCCTCCTCTCCACCAGCCCCAGGGCTCTCTCTGCTGCTTGCTTTTGAGCTATCATAGCACAACCCAAAGCCCTTTTTACATTCACACCCACCCACCCACCCATCCATCCATCTATCCTCCCAGCCACACATCTCTATCCAATCATCCTTCCATGTACCTCATGCATCCATCATCCATTTATCCAGCCACCTATCCATCCAGCTACTGATCCATCTAGCCACCCACCCATACTTTAATCCACTGGCAAGGATTCATTGATTGTCATGTGTTCTGTGAAGCCTTGTGAGAAACAGAGGAATAAAGCAAACCCTCTTCTCTCAAGGAACTATTTGGTGGGAGAGACGGACATGAAATAAAAGATAAGCCAGGCATGCTGGCGCACGCCTATAATCCCAGCGACTCAGGAGGTGGAGGCAGGAGGATGGCAAGTTCGAGACCAAAGGTAGTCTGGGTAATTTAGTGAGACCCTGTCTCAAAAAGTAAAAAATTGGGCTTAGGGTGCAGCTCAGTGGTCTAGCATTTGCAAAGCATGTAAGCACGAGGACCTGGGTTCAACCCCCAGTACCACACACACAAAAATAAATAAATAAATAAATTCCTACTCTTCTTGAATTCTCGCTGTAGGTTGTATGGAGACCAATGATGTCTTCCTTCTAATCGTATGATCTCTGAGATACTATGGTATCTGAAGAACATCAACCAATAATCCCAGGCCAGGTCGGGGTCCATTAATTTTCAGGCATGTTGAGGAGAAGCCAGCTGGCTCTTCAGCCAGACATACTGAAAAGCTCTGATCCAGAGAGACTTTGCCCACTTCCTTCTGTCCCTTTTGAGGACATGGTGGGGACAGCCAATCGAGGGAAGACAGGAAGGCATTCAGGCCCCGAATGGCAAGTAACATTTGCTCAAGGCCATCTGTTTGGGGAAGAGGGGTTCCAGGTAGGTAGGGACAACCAATAAAGCAGGGTCCAGGCATAGCTTCTGCTCTGGGAACAGGACTTGTTGAAGAGGAGTCCTGGTCCCAAAAGCACCTGATCCTGCAGCATGGATTACTGAGAGTTGAGTTGGAGACTGTAGAGTTAGAATGGTCCCTGTCTTCCATGTGGGGCCAGACTTGGTCCTGGATGTCCACCTGAGCAAATGTGAGACTTCCAATGTGAGCTGTAAAATATCCAGCTATGTCTTTACAAGCTAAGCCTGCTGAAGAATTAGGAAGAACAAGAGCTGAACTCCTAAAAGTCACACTCGATCACTAGCATTTTGTCTCCCTCAAGCTTGTCATTGTGTTATGAGGTGCCGTGGAGTCAGGGCTGACTCAGAGACCCTCATAGGGTTTTCAATGGCTGATTGTTTGGGGATTGCTTTGGGAGTGGACTGTCACGTCCTTCTCTCGTTCCCTTAACCTGAGTGGGGTCCTCCTGATGCACACTGCCATTACAACCTCTTCCAAAATGGTTGTACTAATGACTGTGATGGGAGAGTTCACTGTTTTCCTTTCTCAGTTTGGCACAGTGTCTTGCAGCCAGTAAGTCCTCAATGAATGTGAACCAAACCAACTGGACAGGCCTGTCCTTCCCCGCAGAGTACAAAGCCTATGAGGGAAGATACAGCAATGCACCTGCTTCCTCTGAGTTTTCAATGTTAATGCAGTGATGTGCACATAAAGGCACTCCAGATCTTTAACCACACGAAGGATTAGCTAAATACTTACAGTTTGTCCAATTTCTACCCCAGCATCTCTGGAATATGTGTCTTCTGTTTTCCAATCTTATGGCATCGTTTCTTTTTTTGCATATTACTACTTAGTATCCTAAATGCTCTATCCACCTAAGAGCTATTTTTATAAGTTTTAGCTAAATCCCTCTTTGTAAAGTGTAATTTTTTGTGTGTTCTTTAATTTCTAACAAATACCAATCACTTTCCATTGACCAATGGACAAGTTCTGTTGGGCTGAAATGACTTTAGAAGCATATTAATTTTTCTCTTATACTACATTTGCACAAAATTAATCTACTGCCTCCATAAACAAATTCCCTTCTCTTTTCACTTCTCTTTCTTTCTCTTTCATTGTCTCTCTTCCCTCTCCTTCCCTTCCTTCTTTCAAAAGCATTTCATCATCAATACAGTCTTGTGACTCTTGTCAGTTTCTATTTTGTATTCTTGTTGTTGATTTAAAGTTACCTGCTTGTAAACTGATGCTTGCTTACTATCAATTTCTTCCCTAACAGTGGATTCATTTTTAAAAATCCTGGAAACTAAACCCTTGAAATGCAGGCTGAAGATTTCTCATTCCAATCTTGAAGCCTGTGCTTCCTGCTTCCTACACTAGCCCTGCCTGGGAGAACCCCAGGTCCCTTCCTACTCCAGCAGAAACCCAGTCACCTGTATGCTTACCCAGAAGCCCCTTAGAAGCAGATTCCTTATTTTATGGATGGCTTATGTCCTTCACATTGTCAGTGTTTTGCACAAGGTAAGAACTCAATAAATACATGTTTCACAAATGACGCACTGTGTGGCTTTCGCGAATGTAAGAATTGACTCTTCTCCCAAAGAAATCTTATAGTCAGCTGGACTCAATGCTAACCATACATTTTCCTAAAGATGACTGTCTCCGTCCGATTGCCTGAATCACACGCAGGGTCTTTTAAATTGCAGGCGCATCCAGAGCTGACACTTACTCAGGATGGATTCTTCTAAACTGTTTACAGTATATCACAGGCGCAGACTGAAGGCACCCTCAGCCTGTTACGGGCGGCCCCCTATCTCCCTTGTCAAGGTACTGACATGCAAACTTGTTTCTTCCAAACCTTCCAGCTGGAAGCATACGGCATTTAGGGAATCCAAAAGCCAAAATGACAATTTCCAAATGAGCATTGGGACAGTTCATCTATTTGCTCTTATCTACTCTATAGATCTTTCTCTTCCTGCTTAAGGGCTTCACATTTTAATAGAAAATATATGCTTCCCGGGACTCACTGCATTGATATTTCTGTCACAATGCCTGCTGCTTACAGTGATTTTCCAGTTCTAGTCTGTAGCTTATTAACTGCAGGAGACACAGTTTGGCAAAATGTGACATTAGTGCATGATCTGGTTTGTAATCAAAAATAGAAACCTGGCAGCAAAATACCTCTGCCACATGTTCACGGCAGGTACCGATAAAACCCACCCTACGTTACTCATACTCTCAGATCTCTGGGGAAAAGGCACAGAAATTTATTTTCCAAGCTCCCTCCCCTTAGCGTCCTATCAAAAACAGGAAGATGAGCCAAAAATACAATCATTCTTTGCGCACATGCACCACTGTGTGCGTATCATAATCTTAAATGTGCCCCTAAAGCTGAAAACAAATGCGGCTTAAAGGACTAAACACATCTCTGCCTAAGTCTGATTTTTTTCTTGTGTATTTGTAGTTTCGTTAGCAGACATTAAAATATTGCGCTTGATTTTAGCAATGTTTCTAAGAAAGAGAATTTTGTACCTGATTTGCAAATGGCTTCCACTGTGTTATCCTTCAATTACTGAAATGCGAATTTCCTTAGATGTTTACTGTTACGCATTTAATGCAATTTAGTATCAGACACTCTGCCTGTAGTTGGAAGGACACAGACATAAATCTGAAAATATTGGGTGTTCTAGTGTCCTCTTGATAGAGTGCCCTCTGTTTTGATGCCGTGAGGACATTTCTTCTCTGTGGAATTTTCTCCAAAATCCTGTAACTTAAGTCTAATCCTGAGAAAAATATCGACCAATCTAGATGGGGAGAAAGTCTTCAGGATGCCTGGGTACCACATGTCACACTGTCAAGATCATGAAAAGTGAAGAAATATTGAAAAACTGTCACAGCAGAGAAGACTGGAGACAGAACAACCAACCCTAAGGTGGCACCTTAGATTTGATCCTGTAACAAACAAGAGATGCAATGGGGGAGAGGTGGAGTCAAAATAAAGTCATGTCATTTATCAGGCTAACAAAAAAAGGAAATAAAGTTTAAACAAATCATTACATTTATTTGTAAGATTATTGTGTCACTCTCTTTATCCTTCCTGAAGCCTTAAGCAAGGCATCTTCGTTATATTATATTTAATGTGTCTGTTCCAGTGCATGTTCAAATGACCTTATGAACCTATTGACCATGGCACCACATAATATTCCATGTAGCTCTAAAATCACAATAGAACAATCACGGTGCATGAACACATTTCATTTTGTTTACATTTTAATCAGGAGAAGGACTGGGCAATCCACTCCTGAAGCAATCCCAAAACAGCCATTGGAAACCCCATAAGGGCCGCTGTGAGTCAGACATGACCCAACGGCACCTAACAACAACAATATATTATATTCTCTTCTGGGAACATAAAATTAACTATAGACGCGTGTCTCTTTTAGCAAATGTGTCTGGATGCTGTTTTAAGAGGGCATCTTTCGAAGGCTGGCTGACTTCACAGCAGAGCCCTTTGTTACAGAGCAGCCAGGGAGTGGGGACATGGGGTCTTCATGCTCCAGTAGCAGCAATGCCCAGGGCGCCTTCCATCTGCACTCCTGGAAATGCCCTTGGGTGGGGGAGCTCTCCCCCACCCTCAGAACCAGACCACCTCTTCCTTGACAGGGCTTCCAAAGCACAGTCTCCATGCTAGCAGCGTCAGCATCAACAGGAGCTCCTCAGGAGTGTGAATGGAAGACCCGTGAATCAGAAACCTGGGGGTGAGGCCCTGCGTCTGTGGTCTCAGTGCCCTGCAGGTGATCCCATGGCACAGCCCACACCTAATGTCATGCAAACAATTTAATATATTATCAATTAGAAGCAGTCAGCAGGGATGAGGTGGGGTGACTGGTGTCCCAGGTTGAGAGCAACTTGGGAGGTGGAGGCAAGAGGATCTCAAGCTCCAGGCCAGAGGCAGCTTGCATTACCTAACAAGACCCTGTCTCAAAGTAAAAACAAGCTG
>VMDO01003018.1:130362-153437 GCA_007922755.1 Pedetes capensis
AAAAAGAAAAGGGAGTTGGGGGTTTAGCTGAGGAACAGAGCACTTGCAAAGTATGTGCAAGGTTCTGGGTTCAGCCCCCAAGCACCGCAAAAAATAAACAAATAAAACAAAAGCTGTCAGTGGTGCACAGTCTTGTAATTGCACCTGAGAAACCGCGCATGCTGGGGAAGCGCTGAGCTCCTTTTTATAATCTGCTTCATTTCTTCTTTATACATTAGCATGAAGGTGACTGAAAATGTTTCAAAGGTTGGCACTTGCGAGAAAGGGATGGATTACATCAGCATTCTGGAAGGGTATAAAGATTTAGGGGAAGTGTTAAACATAAAAAGAACGATGAAAAATTCTGGCTTAAAAAGATGGACACCCAGAGATTGAGATGGTCAGTTAAGCTGCGATCATTAGACCAAGAATTTATGGAGCGTAAATATTAATTCGTCTTTCCGAGGAGCTCTGCTCTCCCATCGAATTGGGTTTTAATAATGTGTTTGCCAGTGGCCATAACAAATAATGGAGCATTATTGTGGTGCTGAGAACAAGGATCTCTGCAAATACACTGGGACGCGGCTGACCGAGGGGAAGGCTGTTCTCAAGAACATTTATTTGGTTTGACTATGGCAGTCCCATTACCCAAATTTCCTCCATCGATATCCATCTCTTCCTTCCACGGAGAGCAGCCCATCACCCTCCTGCTTGGGCTGGGAAACCCCTGTCTTTCTGGCCCCTCATGGCTGCTGCTTTTCTGTGGTGTCCTTCTGTAACAGAGACCCCTACGGGGTTAATAACCCCCCCATCTGTGGTCACTGAACATCACCACCCTCACCTTTGTTCACATCCACGCTTGTGCCCACGTGAGACTGTGCCACGGGAGTGCCCCACTTGTCTCCCGGGAGCGCCCCCTGCCCTGGCTTCAGTTCGCTCTCGGTGCACCATTTTGCCCCCTCCATGTTTTCTCTCTGTGATTTAAGTTTAGATGCATCTCTTGCCATAGCTCAGATCTTAAATATCCCTCAAATCCCATGTGTCAAGGGCTTGGTCACCAACCCACGATGCTACCTCTGGGAGGTGAGGCTTGGTGGGAGGAAGTTAGGTTATTGGTTATGGGCCCCGTATCCTTGTTTTGCATCTCAGATGCCATGAGATGAGCAGTCCCCCCCTGCCTCATGACCCCACTAGGACGCACTGGGCTGCCACAGGCCCAAAGCAGGAGGACCTGGTGACCATGCACAGAAACTTCTGCAAACAGGAGATAAGAGTGAACCTCTCTTGCTGTGGAGCTGTCTTGGGCATTTCTGCCACAGTAACGGTATGCTGACACCTATCTGCAGTACGGCAAGGAACCCCAGGACACAAATGCCTGCCCGGCCCTGCAGCCTCGCCTCAACACTTGTTCTATGTTTTGGCCTCATCTCAACAGCTCTTCTGTGCTCTGGCCTCATGTCCCCAAACTGGGCCCCATGTCTTGAGAGTCTCTGGATTCTTTCTTCCTTCTCCACCAAGTTATGCCCTACAACCCTTTAAAGGTTAGTACTTCAGAGGAACCTTCTAGAACCCAACAGACACCTTCAGACTTTCTCTTGTAAAGCAATTTTACATACTTATGTAATAAGTAGGGCTGGGATTTAGCTCAGTTGGTAGAGCACCACTCTGCAGTCTCTGAGGTCCCGAGTTTGATTCCCAGCACCGCAAAAATGGGAGAAGGACATGGAAGCCCACTCCCAAGGCAATCCAAAAACAGTCAGCCATTGGAAACCCTATGAGGGTCGCTATGAGTCAGACTCAACTCGATGGCACCTAACAATGTAATACGCATGCAGGTTTGGAGCTAGGCAACCTGAGTTTCAATATGGATTATGCTATTTACTCGTTGTTAGGTGCTGTTGAGTAATGTCCAACTCATTTTGACCCGCATAGGGTTTTCAATGGCTGATTGTTTCAGGATTGCCTTGGGAGTGGATTGCCATGTCCTTCTCCCATGTTTACAGGGCTGGGAATCGAACTCGGGACCTCAGAGACTGCAGAGCAGTGCTCTACCAACTGAACTAAGTCCCAGCCCCATGTGATAAGGGCAAACTAATCTCCCACCCTCACTTCTTTTGTGCTTAGTACAAGGATGACAAGAGTGTTTGTTTCTGAAGGCCACTGTGAGGAGTCAATGTTTTAATACATGCCAACCACTTCCTATAGTGCTAGCATACAGAAAATGGCTCATATTATTATTGTTGCCATTGTTAACTATAATTGTCTGACTATTCATTCTTTACAGGCAAAGAAGGACGGTTTCTGGTTTTCTTGCCCTGTATAACATACTTTTGGTATGTGGCTATCTTTCATTAAGTATTTTTGAATAGATAACTAATTATTTTCACTGTTACATATTCTGCATATTAAAACAATTATGATAATATATAATTATGTTTAGCCGCTATGTTGTCTGATTATCAACAGTAGGGACCATGTTTGCTTTGACTCTAGTTAGTGCCTAACAGAAACTGGTATGTAATAAATATTTATTGAATTACAAAATATATAGGAAAACTATGAACAGGTGAATTCTCTTAAAGACATCTCCTTCCATAATTTCCTTAGCTACTTGCATTTTGGGTGAGAACTTTCTAGACTGAAAGGACTGCTGTGGAGTTCACTCTTTATTAACACAAAGCCTGGAAACATTCCTCAGATTTGAGGACCCAAGTAAAATAAAGGGAAGAAGAAAAGTCATGAGTTTGATATTCTATTCAGGGAATTTGGCCTTTAGTAATTCAAAGTAAAGGATTAAAATAACTGAGTTAGACAGGAAGATCACTGTCCCTCAACTCCATTCTGCACATGTAGGGGATTTCTGCACTCTGTACACACAAATTCAGGTAATCACAGAGTTCTGTCACTACGGACCAGACCTCAAACACAACTGCAGCTCTGTCCCTACAAGACATCCCAAGAACCCACAGTGGACTGGGCGCATTTGGGACACTGCTATGCAGTCCAAAATCCTGTTTGCTTTGCACCGATTGCTCTTATGAATTTCAATTTTCCATGTCCGTGGCCAATGCCAGACATGTGAAAGTAGAAAGTGAAAGCAGGGAAACACTTCTACTGCCCCTGAAGACCAGCTGTCATCTAGAACCACAGGCCTCGAAAGGACTGTGCTGCTACTGCTCTTCTTTCACTTGCTGGTTGACATTGCAGTGGCATTTTGGATGTTTAGAAAGACACCGTCGATAATAGTAAGCTCCTGATTCAGGAAAGTAAAATACCAGGGGCAGTTCCTAAGCACATTGCGGTAATCAGAAACTGGATTGGATTTGGGGTCGTTGGAAGTTCTGGCCTAGGTTACTAACCAGATTTGCTTTTTGTGTTGAGTAACTCAAATCCTGCCTTCCAGAAAGCCCCTCAAGGGTAATGAGGCTCTGGTCTCATTGGATGATCTCACCGAAAGGCTCTCTAACTGCTGTCTTCCACATGGCTCTCCACACAATGTCTTGTCTCTAACCTCACCTAAGGGAAGCATGCTATCAAAATTACAAAAAGCCAGTTGCCAATATCAAATGTCACATGACATCGGGACAAACAAGTTGACATTCCTTCAATTTAAAAAGACAGATGGATGATCTTCCATTAGAACCTTCTTCCCCTGATCCGAACTCATTCTTCAATTCACAGTTAGGCCCCAATCTTAACGTACCATGTTTAAAAAGAGATTCTCCAGAGAGCATTAACTCAATAACTGATGAAGATGTGACTTAATAATCAGAGCTAGAAGAACTAAAAAATTCTTGTAGAAAATAATCAACCATATTTGCCATTTATGTGCACAGACCTTCACCCTTATAAACTGATTAGAAGAGACATTCCCCACACTTTTTGTATGAATAGTTACCATCTCTATGAAGATCAATAAAGGCATCTGTAGTTTGACTACTGACTACTATTATCAGTAAAAGAGAGCATCCAGCTGGTATTCCTTCAAATGTAGGCATTTTGCAAGCCTAGAGAGTAGACACCATGGGAGACAGATGTAGAGAGAGAGGGGATTTCATGTGAAGTCCTCAAAAAGTGGCCATTCTGAACTAGTCTGCTTATTGTAGGTGCCAGATTCTGCCACTGTGCATGCATGTGTGTGCGTGGGGGGGGGGGCGTGCATGCACACAAGCACGTGCAGCATCTACCACAGGTCAAAATCACTCAACCAACAGCACAACCTGAGAGCGAGCCCCTCAGGGGGTGCCAGCGGCTGAAAAGCTGTCAAGCGCATCTGAGGACAGAGCACAACAGAACAAGCAGGAACGGCACTTGCCCGCTTAAAGCAGAAGAGCACGCCCAGAAAGAGCTGGGAAAAAGAGAAAGGAAGGAAGACCAGCCCACGCATTGGTGCATTGGCGCAGAAAGACGCCAAGGTGCTCCAGGCTGAAAGCGTGAGGCCGAGCAAGGCATCTTTCGGAGAAAGAGGAGACACTTGATAGACATTTTCCAGGAAGGATAGAAAAACCTTATTTTTTAAACCACTAAGACAAGGTAAAGAAGAGGTACGTGTGATGATAACTCTCCCAGGGACTTGGGGAGGCTGAGGCAAGAGGATAGTGAGTTTGAGGTGAGAGCCAGCTGGCATAACTGAGTGAGACCCAGTCTCAAGATAAAAACAAAAAATGAGCTGCAGATTATAGCAAAGCACATGGGAGGCCCTGGGTTCAACCTCCAATACAAAAGAAAGAAGGAAAGAAGGAAAGAAAGAAAAGGAAAGGAAAGGAAAGGAGAGGAGAGAGAAGAAAAGAGAGAAGGGGAGAGGAGGGGAAGGGAGGGGACGAGAGGGGAGGAAAGGTGAGAGGAGAAGAGAGGAGAGGAGAAGAAAGGAAGGAAGGAAGGAAGGAGAAAAAGGAATAATGCTTTATCATTCTCCTATTAGTGTCTCTTGCCTACAGCTGTAGCCCTGTGGCATCCGATCCCGTCAGATCTTGGAAGCTAAGCAGGGTCAGGCCTGGTTAGTACCTGGATGGGAGACCGCCTGGGAACACCAGAAGCTGTAGGCTTGGGAGAAGGACCTGGCAACCCCCTCCCCCCAAAAAAATCAATCTGCCATTGAAAACCCTATGAACAGCAGAAAAGCACTGACAATAGAGTTTCCTCTGTTGTACAGAGGGTTGCTATGAGTCGGATACTGACTCAACGGCACGTAACAACAACAACAAGACTAGTCATGTCATCCAGAAATCTGCCTACACAAAACACACAGGAGACTAGCAGAGAAGCCCCAGTCACACCACGAAGAGAAGCGAGCCAGGCTTTCAGGGAGAAACCTTTCCACGAAAATTGTCCTCCACTCCCTACTGCAGCAACCCCTGGAGACCACAGGGAGTGGCTGCCTCCATTTTCCCACCAGAATAATAGGTACCAGGGAAAGCACATCCCATTCCATCAGCGTGCCTTGGATGCCTCAGCCTACAAACTCATTTATTTGCAAGACTGAGCATGGACGACACTCAGGGAATGGAGCCTCATCCTGGGCACTGTTTCTGCCTTAAGGATCAATGAACATAAGTTCCTAAAACCTAAATATCGCAACCTGTTTTAACTAACCACAGCAGACGCTATGTCGATCAATGTAGAAATATAAGAAATATTTGTAGAAGATATATTGAAGATGAAGGCATTTCCTAGCACCTAGCCTTTGTAGACTTTTTTCTTTTTCTTCTGATTTTTGTTTGCTTTATTTTTCAACTAGTTTAGTGTTTGTGTGACCTGAAGGATGCTAAGGGTCCCTTGCTGATGAGTTGCTGCCCCCCTAGATTCATTTCACAAAGGATCCAAGAGCCATCCTGGGGGTCAGAGCAGAGGCTCCAGAACTATGGAGCACAGACTGGCACAGACTGGCCAGCAAAGGTCCCAGCATGCTCTGGCCACCAGGCAGCATTAGGGGCCAATCGTCCACAGCGCCCTCTTCAGGCCAGGAGGCCATTCCACCACTCAAGGACTCATTTCCTTTGGTTTTAATTAACGACTGTCCATTTCCCTTTGTTTTCTATTTAATTGCCCATGTAATATTTGCCCTGCAAAACAATAACCTTATTTTACTCAACAAATATGTTTTAAAAAGCATTCTGATGGTAAAGACTCTGTTTCATTTTCCCCACGCACGTCAAGCCAAGAGACACCAAATGCCTCATTCTTTGTCAGTGTGATACTGATTTGAAAAAGCAACAATATTATAATGACTAGTTACAATTTTAGGAAAATTGAAGTTGGTGTGGGCAGTTAAAAACATGTCTTCTAGCTCTGAAAAGAAGTGATAAACTCTTCAGAGAATATCCTATTCTTGCATTTTTATTTGCACAGGGTGGCAGCAGGCAGCCGTGGAAGGTTCTGAGTCTCTGGGCTGCATTGGCTGGTGGTGCCCGGCTGTCTGTACAGGTGGCAGGAAACGTACAGGCAGATAAACCAAGGGCATCTGCAAATGCAATCTCATGTAATTGCTCACGTAGGCAATTCTTAACTTGCTCTTAAAATTCTGGTTGCACTTTCATTAAACTGCACAATCCTATATTTCCTTTTGGAAAGGTTTTCTGAGGGGTCACAATTAAGACTCCTTAGCGCTGCTGGCTTCTAATTCTTGGCTGGTGCTATATGGCTGCGCTCACAGCACCACATGTGGTTCTCATCTGCAGTCTCTGCAGTAAGCAGAGGAACACAATACTAAAGCCCAGAACAGGTCCTAGGCTGGGTGTCTGGGTGCAGCAGCTGCATCTGCATACACCAGTGCATGCTGGACACTTTACACAACTCAGCTCACTCAACCTGAAATCCTAGCGCTCAGAAAGTATAAGATTTTCTTTTTTGAGAGTTCAGCCACAGCATTCTTTTCTCCCAAAGAGAAGAACACTGTGAAGAAATGCAAAATACATAATAACTCGTGTTAAATTCCATCAGAATGTGTCTATGTGCACTCGTGATGCTTTCACATAATCTCTCCTAAGCACAAACCTGATTTCCATTTCTCTCGCTTCACAGTCTGGTATTTCTTTTCAGAGAAGATGTATTTCTGCTTGGAGCAGAAGAAAGGATTGGTTAGTCCTTGGATGGGAGACCGCCTGGGAGCACCAGGTGCTGTACGCTTGGGAGACAGACCTGGCAACCCACTCCCAAAAATCAATCCGCCATTGAAAACCCTATGAACAGCAGAGAAGCACTGACAATAGTGTTTCACCTATTGTGCTCAGGGTCGCTATGAGTCGGATACTGACTCAATGGCACCTAACAACAACAACAACAACAACAATTGGTCACCCAGTCCAAGGCTGCACAGGGCAGCTAGGAATTCATTTCGTAATCTGTATGAACTGACGTGGCTTCAGACCGGCTTCGTGGGAGAGCACAGGCGAGACAGAGGTAGGCGCATCTCTACCTGGACGAAGAGATTTCTCTAAGCAGTAAATACTGTGCACTTTCTGTTTGCTCTGTGTTTGTTTTTGTTGCATGGCCCACGTTCCAACCAAACCTCTGTCTACTGCCTCCACTTAGAAGAGATTCCAAAGACACTGCGATGCCTCCCTGTTTTTCTGCACATGAAACCGTAGCTAACAGATAGACAAAAGTAGACAGGCAGGTCTGAGAACACAGAGCCCATGAGATGCCAGAGATGACCCACTGTTTATGCAGAGCCTAGCACAGAAGTGGACGGAGGACGTCACAGTGACTTGGAAGTGACATAAAAACACCCCTGCACCCAGCCTCTGTGCATATCCCATGCAGGATCCACCCAGTGCAAACATGGAGCCCTGGCTGATAAGGCTTGTGTGTGTGTGTGTGTTACTAGGGGTTGAACCCAGGGCTTCGCGCCTGCATGCTCTGCAAGTGTTGGAATACTGAGCTGCACCCCCAGCCCATTTTTTAACTTTTTGAGACACAGTCTCACTAAGTTACGCAGACTGCCTCTGGTCTCGAATTTGCGATCCTTCTACCTCCGCCTCCTAAGCCGCTGGGATTACAGGCATGAGCCACTGCTCCCGGTTTGCTGATAGGCTTGTGACCGTGCCAATTAGTCAACAACTGGGAAGCGTCTGCAGGCTTTAGGAAGCCAGGCCAGAATGACTGGTGAACCTGGCACCGCTCGCCCCACCGCATGTCCCCACAAAGGGAGAGGTAGAACTCAGGTCATTTGCTTTCTTTGCAATGGTTCCATAAAAGGAGGTTTTTTAATTCTTTCAGATGAAAGCACCAGCGTCAAAGGGCCATATTATGAAGAGAACCCCAGTTTTGCATTTTTGTATTGTTATTCATTACGATTAATTATAAGACAGTGGCATTGCCTGCATGTCGAAACACTACTGGCTCTTCAGAGCAATGTATGGAAAAGATCATGAGCTTAGCAAGATTCACACTAACAGGTGGACCTCCGTCTCCCCATTGGTGAAGACTGCATTTATATACTTTTGGAAATTATTTCTGCATACTTTATGAATTTCATATTGCAATGGAAGGGTACATTAGATTAAAAAGACAGGTTATGCCGAGCATGGTGGCACATGCCTATAATCCCAGTGACTCAGGAGGTGAAGGCAGGAGAATCACAGGTTCAAGGCTAGAAACAGCCTGCATAACCTAGTGAGACCTTGCCTTAAGATAAAAAATAAAAAGAGATTTGGGGGTACAGCGTAGTGGCAGAGTGCTTGCAAAATATACACAGGGCCTGGGTTCAGTCCCCAGTACCACAAAAAAAGAAGAAGAACATAAAAAATTAATTAATTTAGCTGGGCGTGGTGGCGCATGCCTGTAATCCCAGCAGCTTGGGAGGCGGAGGCAGGAGGATTGCAAGTTCGAGACCAGAGGCGGTCTGCATAATTTGGCAAGACCCTGTCTCAAAAATAAATAAATAAATAAATAAATAAAAATGGGCTGGGGGTGCAGCTGAGTAGTATAGCACTTGCAAAGCATGGAAGTGCGAGGCTCTGGGTTCAACCCCGAGTACCACAAAAAATTAATTAATTTAATAAAAGACAAGAATCTTCTCCTTAGGCATCAGCACCTATGGCAGTGATGGTACACAGGCTGCAGTTAGTTCACAGCATCACTGCATCAAAGGCCACTAACATCACATCCAGGCTTGGTGGGAAGGGGCCATGTATGCCAATTCCAACCCACAGAATGCTCCACTCACCTGATCCCGAGATACCATCGTGACCCTCAGAGATGCTCATCCCAGCCACAGGAGGAGCACAGGGACAGCAACTGGGCCACTTGTCATTGGCTCGTGCCTGTACCCTTCTCCATTCATGGAGTCAGAGCAGGCTGACTCCACGTGTGAGCTGAAGATACATAAAATGGACATGGAGACCAAAATACCTACTTCCCTAAAGCAAAAGCTTCTCTGGAGTGCATTCCTTTGGGTGCCTTATTTATTTGAATAAACTAAAAATCAATAGTCTGGAGACCACATGTGCCCATTTGTCTCTTTACCACCTTTGGACCACACCTACCCAGATACTTCATTTCTCCCATGCCCCGTGACCCTGAGAGTTTCTTCTTCCTTGATAAATCCTCATCCCTAAGCTTCCCATCACGTGTTACCTCATAACAAAAAGTATGCCTTTTCTTGTGACATTTTTCTGGCATTATAATATTTCAAAATCTCATAAGAAGAAACAGTTCTCTCACTCAAATCACTGAAGTTTTGGTATCATTGCTGCTTACATGTTGTTGTTAGGTGCCGTCGAGTCGGTATCTGACTCATAGCGACCCTCATAGGGTTTTCAATGGCTGACTGTTTCGGGATTGCCTTGGGAGTGGATTGCCAGGCCCTTCTCCCATTTTTGCAGTACTGGGAATTGAACTCGGGACCTCAGAGACTGCAGCGCAGCACACTACCAACTGAGCTAAATCCCAGCCCTCTGCTTAGATAGAATCTCCTTATTCTGATTTTTTAAAAGTTGATAAGACAGAGTTAACCTGTGTACTCAAAGGCATGTTTCATTTCCTCTTCATCATTTATTTATATGTTTCTCATGTGAGGTCTTGCTATGTACCCCAGGTCTACAGCTGTACCACCCTGACGCATTCAATCCCATCATATCTCAGAAGCTAAGCAGGGTCAGCCTGGTTAGTCCTTGGATGGGAGGCCATCTGGAAATACTGAGTGCTGTAGGCTTGGGAGAAAGACCTGGCAGCCCACTCTCAAAACAATCAGCCACTGAAAACCCTATAAATAGCAGAGAGGCACTGATAATAGTGCTGGGCATGGCACAATATTGGGTAGTGTTTCCTGTTGTGTACATAGATAGGGTCACTATGAGTCAGACTCAACTCAGTGATACCTAACAACTACAACAAATTGTAGCTCAGGCTGGCTTTGAACTTGCGATCTTCCTGACTCAACCTCCCAGGGGTTGGGATTACAGGCATGCACCACCACACCTAGCTCTCTGTTTTCAATTTTAAAAATATTTTTCCTTAAATAACTCCAGAACTACTTTGATTCATTTTCACATCAAGATCCTAGAGTAATCCTAAATAATTAATTTTCCTTTTATAAGCCTAGCACTTAGAGTGAAAGGTCATTCATTTCTTTCTCTATTTTTCCCTTCACGTCCACATCTGCTGACCTGAGCAAGGGATAAAGTGGTTAAGAATCTGCATATGGGGTAGTGAACACCTGGATTCAACTTCTGTCACCTCTATTTCAAGTAGACTGACTAACCTTCTTGATTCTGTTTCCTCATCTGTATAATGGGCTCATATTATCGTCTTCCTAGGAGCATCTTAAGTATAACATTGGGGGTTGATGCTTTGATAGTACTCTTTCTACATGCTGCCAATGCTTCCTGCAATACAGGAGTGCAACAGAAACCTACTGGCCAGGCAAGTATTTTGATGAGTGGTTAGTAGCAGAAAACAGAGAGTACCAAGTCACACCATCCCATGCTCTTCTCTTTTCAAAGACCTTGCTCCGTGGAGGATCCCTTCAATATTCTATATGTTTTAATCCTCTTCCTTATAATGATTATCCTTTCCAGCGTTTAATCCATTCAAATGAATTTCTATGTTTTTGTAAGTTTCTGGGTGTCTTAAAAATGAACATCTTCACATAATCTACAAAAAGCATATAGATCAACAAGAACAACAAATAGAAACTATTCATAAATCCCAACCAGAACCCAGAGAAAACTATGAACCTTAATTTATATGGAATTTGGAAAGTATCAAGCCAGGAATATGGTTTGTACCTTTTTAGAGGCAGAGTAATGGTCCATCATACAGATGTACTATATTTTGCTTAGCCATTGCTGGATCATAAGGTAACTTTGCTTAATCTTTTGGTAACTCATCATACTGTTTTCTACAGTGGCTGTGACATTTTACATTCTCACCACCAGTGCAACAGGGCTTCAATTTCTCCACAGTTTGGTAATTCTTGTCATCTTCTGATCCTGTGATTATAGCTAAGCTAACGGGTGTGATGCGGCTTCTCACTGTGGTTTTGATTTGCCTCTCCCTCCCTAACATTTAGTGACATTGAGAATCTTTTCACTTGTGCACCTACTTTGGAGGGACAGCTACTCAAGCCTGTTGCCCATTTTTCAAAAATCAGGCTTTCTCTTTCCTACCCCAGATCCTCTCTCTTTATGACCACATCCACTCCCATAGGCTTATTGATCTTCTAACCACAGGTCTGCAGAGTGAGGGGCAGGCAGCCCATGTGTGCACAAGATGATTCTGTGGGGTATGCGAAGAAAACATTTAAACTTTTCTCTATATTTTATGTTGAACTGTGAATAAAATTACACTTTACTAATATTTACATCATATTTGGGAGAGTGGCAGGTCAACTAAAAAAGGAAAACCCTTCACCAGATGGATTGACACAGTGCGTGCAACAATGGGCTTAAACATAAACAAGATCGTGTGCCTGGCACAGAATCAAGAAGTGTTTTGATCTGCTGTACATAGGGTCGCTATGAGTCAGACTCGACTCGATGCCACCTAACAACAACAACAACAACAACAACAATAATAGTATTTGGATTAAAAAAGAGACCTTCGCTCTATTCTTATTTCAGATGACCCCAGGTCCTCCATGGAAATGAGGATCCTGAGGGAAACCGGATGTTCCGCAAGAGTGGACTGTGGGCAGGGGTAACCTCACTCTGAATGTTTGGATTAAAATCTATCTTTACAACTCAAGTTTTAAAAGATTCCCGCAAAGAAACTGGGATTGAATATAGACCTGGAAATGCAAACACAGGATTGACAAGGAAGTGGGATATAGACACTTTTCCTACTCCAATAACAAAGGTTTTTTGTTATCTACATTTCAAGGTATTTCAGCCCAAGACTGTCCAGATCTGAATGACAGAAAGCTTAACATCTAAATTCTCAAGAAGGTGGGAACTCTAACATGGACTACTTCTGACAATGAATTTTGCCTTAAATGCCCATTGTGCCTTGAGAAAACTACTTACCCAAAAATCCAATCCCTGAGATCAGTAAGATGCTTGAAACTTAAGCCTCAGAAATGAACAAATACTGACGGATATTGGCAATAACTCACAGCCTAAAGTAGAATACATGAAAAATAGCGCTCTTCCTTTGGCTTCTCGAGACTTGCTGTCAGGAGCATTGGATCTCCCAACTCCTGATTCAGGTTTCAGAAGAGCAAGTGATCTTTCAAACACAGTGAGACATTGAGACAATCACGCAGTGCCTCCTCTGAAGATCACTCAGGAGCTGCCCATTGCTCTTGGGAGACGCCCATCTCCTTACCCTCTCCAGAATGCTGCCTGCTGGAGCCACCAGCCACCCACCTCGAGTTCCACCCCTACACCAGCCAACGTTGTGTTTGCTCCTCAAATGAGCAGCAGAGAGGCTGTGGCTCCGCACCCACACCCACTCTCCAAGCCGGCTCCAATCTGCACCCCCAGTTCTCTGCACATTGGTCACACCTAGGTGGAATCCTTGTTGTTAGCTCAGTTGGTGGAGTGCTCTGTACCCTCTGAAGCCCTGGGTTGAATCCTCAGCACCACTGAAACAGGAGAAGGACGTGGCAGCCCACTCCTGAGCAATCCGGAAACGATCAAGCCAATGAATGCCCTAAGAGGGTTGCTATGGGTCGCCGGAACCCTGTGGATGCTTCCTAAGGCTCTCCAGTACCTCCTCCCAGGCAGCACATTGAGCCCATAAAGGCATGTCTGCTAACTTATTAGGACTGCTTCCAAAACAAGAACCAGTTAGACATTGCTCACGCCTATAGGCGTGGTGACTTGCACTGTGTCTTGTCCACAAGGCACACTTAATGTGAGTTGAATACACATATAAAGGATATCAGTATAATCTCACTTCACTTCAAAATAAACTCTCTACACTGTGTGTTAGTGAGGTGCAGTTATCTCTTCCTTCCATTTTTCTCTTTTAAAGGATTTTTGTGTGAAACTATTCTCGCTGGTGGGAGAAGGACCCGGCAACCCACTCCCAAAAGTCAATCTGCCATTGAAAACCCTATGAACAGCAGAGAAGCACTGACAATAATATTTTGTCTGTTGTGCACAGGGTCACTATGAGTCGGATACCGACTCGAAGGCACCTGACAACAACAATTCTTGCTGGACCTCTTATTACATCATTATTGCTCTCTCTGAAGCTAATCATCTATATTCTCTATTATATTCTCTATTATGATGAAGTATCAAACATTTAAATTTTTTGTATGCCACACTTAAATTAACTTCTTCCCCATATTCAGTGATTGCTGTTGTTGTTAGGTGGCATCGAGTCAGGTCCGATTCCTAGTGCCCCTCATGGAGTTTTCATTGGCTGATTGCTTCCGGAGTGGGTTGCCACATCCTTCTCCTGTTTTTGTGGTGCTGGGGATTGAACCCAGGTCCTCAGAGAGAGCAGAGCAGTGCTCTACCAACTGAGCTAAACCCCAGCCCTGTTCAGTGATTAGCATTCCCTTTTTAATTATCTCCATTGGAAAGATGTTAAAAATAAGATGGTCCATCTAGCAAAGGAATGGAGCAACAGAAGTCCAAATCATAAATAAAGTTTCTCGGTCATTTAATAAAAGTGTTGAAATGGAAACTGAGGCTTTTAGCCAGGCATGGTGGTGCATCTCTGTTACCTCAGTGACTCGGGGAGCCGAGGCAGGAGGCTCACAAGTTTGAAGCCAGAGGCAGCCTGCAAAACTTAGTGAGACCCTGTCACAAAATACATAAAAAAATAAACTAAATAAGGTTCTAGTATTTTTCAAATTAAGGCCAGTTGTTTTCATTTTTAGCAATGTCATTCACTAATATATACTAACTATAGCGACATTGAGAAAGAAAAAAATCAAACCTTATACCACTGTTGGGCTGATTTTGTTATATTTGAGTCCAAGAACATAAGATGGAATGCTTTGCATATTTTTTAATGACAGCAAAGCTCTCACCACACATGTCAAGCGTGTGAGGAAAAACACAATGGATCATGCCCCTCTTTATCAGCCAAGCTGTGAGGGAGCAGTCACCTGGGTACTGGTCCAACAGGGCTGGCAATTAATGATGCAGTAACTGTGTAAACAATGAACTAGTGTAATTAAAAGGATTCTGAATCTCCTGTCTAAATGCTGCCCAAGACAGCTGGAGCATTCGGCTGGAGAAAAGCTCTGCGCTCCAAGTTTTGATAAGAAAAATAGAATCAATTTCCATTCTCAAATCCCCTATTTGGATGATAAAAATAGGTCTCTCAGGAACACGTACATTAAGATATTTCAACTCTGTGAAGGTATGGTATGCATTTAATTTTGATAATTCTGTCAAAACACTATTCTTTTGTGGCATTGCTTTCCTCACTGTGGGACAATAGTTTCCTACATAACGAACCCCTCCAAACAGTTCCTAAGGAAGCAAGGTTCCACGTGATGCCAAATGGCACAGAGGCAGAAAGGGAAGATGCCGTGCGGAAGCCATGCCACGGTAGCCCTAAAAGACTCATTTGTGAAGAACACGGCAACCACATACGTGTTGTTGTTGTTAGGTGCCATGGAATAGTGTGCGACTCATAGCAACCCTCATAGGGTTTTCAATGGCTGTTTTGGGATTGCCATGGGATTGCCCATGGCTGACTGTTTCGGGATTACCAGGTCCTTCTCCCACTTTGCAGTGCTGGGAATCGAACTCGGGACCTCAGAGACTGCAGTGCAGCACTCTACCAACTGAGCTCAATCCCAGCCCACATACATGTTAGGACCTTCCATTCTTCTCTGATCCTTTCATGTGTGATTCAAGATGGCTCATGGAAGGCTAATTACTAGTGATTATTTACCTTTGATGCTACAAGACAATCGACAGGCTATTCTGACCTGGTGTTAAAACCGGGGATCACATAAGCATCTAAGAATGGGGGTTCCTACGTGCAATGGCACAAAGCAACATCTTCCCATTCTTAGATAGAAAGGAGAGAAAAAGCCTAACCTCTCTTCACGTGGCATCAATATCTTCCCTGGTCCCTGAACGGTAAAGGACAGGGCAACTTGCTGCACTGTGAAAGTTCTTACAAGAAAGCCTGGCTTACCTTTATCAGTAAAAAGACCCGTTTGATCCACCCACCCACTTCCCTGAGAAGAGCAGCAATAAACTATGTTCGGGGCTGGGTTTCTCTCTCAGCGTTCTGTCCTGAGAATGAGAAATCTGGGATTTCTGTCCCTTGGCCTTTCTCTGTCATCTCTTTGGGGGCAATGGGAAGCACATTCTGTGGCCAGCCCCTTCAGGTGAGCGTGGTCAGTAGGCATAAGACCAGTGCAACCCCTTCAGGTGAGCGTGGTCAGTAGGCATAAGACCAGTGCGCAAACCAGGACTTAGGCAGTTATGAACAACACATGTGAGGCACAGAGAAAGCGTAGATCAAGTGACTGTGATATAAAGCGTGTGATGTGGCCATATTCATTAATTAAAGGAGCCAATGCTAGTGGATGCCCACTCCATGCCAGGCTGTGGGCTTCCTATTCTTACTGGCATCAACACAAGGACCCCAGGAGAATGGGCTGCTGCAGATCAGCGTCACAGATAATGACAAGGGGTTAGACAAAAGTCCCACCTTTCCTGCAGCCTAGAGAACCACCGGCAGCCAATAACCCTGGAGCAAAGACTTACACCTGCACAGGTTCCGTACCAACCTGACTTTAACCACAACACACAAGCGAATTTGTATACATTTTAAGGACTGCTTTACTTGCAAAATTATCTTTGTTATTTATGTTTGATACAAAAGAGCCTAGATATCTTGGAATTAAAATAGTTGGACACTAACACTCACGTACCAAACTGGCCCAACTCGGGAGGTGGAGGCAGGAGGGTCATGAGTTCAAGGCCAGAGGCAACCTGCAACTTAGCCAGATTCTGTCTCAAAATAAAGAATAAAAAAGGGACTGGGGGCACCGCTCCATGATAGAGCATTTGCCTAGCCTATGTGAGGTCCTGGGCCCTAGTCCCACAGTAATGAAAAAAAAATCATATACTATTATTGCTTTGCCTGCAGCCATAGCCCTGTGGCATCCGATCCCGTCAGCTCTCGGAAGCTGAGCAGGACCTAGTTAGTACTTGGATGGGAGACCGCCTGGGAACACCAGGTGCTGTAGGCTTGGAAGACGGACCCGGTAGCCCACTCCCCAAAATCAATCCACCATTGAAAACCCTATGAACAGCAGAGAAGCACTAGCAATATTATTTCACCTGTTGTACGCAGGGTTGCTATGAGTCGGATACCTACTCGATGGCACCTAACAACAACATTATTTCCTTGTTAAATATTCCAATGAGGATGACATCAAACACAGAGAAATTTCTCATTGAATAATGCATTAGCCCATTTCTGAGAATTTTCCATCCTCTCAAATTGACTTAATTAGGAAAACAGCACTACATCAAAACATTAAAAGAAGACGACAATCGGGATCATACTATTCTGAGCTAGAGGTGACGCTGTATTTGAAGAGCCTTTAACCACGTCTTTCCAGCAGTGGAAGTCCTGGCCTGGCTTCAAAGCTCCCTAAGAGCCTGACTAGCCCAGCAACCTCGGGAGGGAGGGTTGCCCTACATTCCTTGAGGCTGTTGTGTGGACGTTTCCTGTAAATCTTACCGCCATTAGGAGATGGTATTCCCAACCTTTTTGATAAGATCATCGGTCTCAAATGAGACCAACACGTGGAGACACTGCAGGCGAGGACCCCGAGCGAAGACGAAGAAGAAGGCGCGCACTGAAAACCACGAGTTTGGATTTGCTGGATGCAAACAAGTCCCCACAAGGTCACCCCTTAGGAGCAGAGAGGGACCTCTTCCTGCGCTTGTCCATTTCCTGCCATCCGAGGCTCTTCCGACCCCTCTCCCCATTGAAGCAGTCTCTACGCTGCCCCTGGGGCTTACCTGGTAGGGAGGCTCGGGTGGCTTCTACAGGACAGAGGCCGCCGTCTCCGAGGGCTCCAGGGACCATGGGAGAAACCAGGAATGCAGGGGATCAGCAGAGATCCGGAGGGACAGCTAGCCTGAGAGCCGGGGAGGCCCTCTGCCCCTTGAGGCCCGCGCTTGCCGGCTCTCCCAAGAGTCAGCACGGCATCCGCGCTCATTTATTTGATCCACGTGGTGCTCCACGGAGCCACGTGGGCTTTCCAAAGACAGCTGATGAGGACGATGATTGGAAATGAACTCCACCGGTTCTGTCTGCAAAGGAGCCCAAGAAGCTCCAGGCTCACGCCCTGGAGGGAAAAAGCCACTGTAATGGGCCTCCAAAGGAGCCTCCTCCGTCGCTCAGCTACACAGAACTTTTGAAAACAGGTCCAAGTTCGCGTGATAGACCCACAAAGCCCCCGAAATGTGTTGTGGCTTGGTATTTGTATTAAGCAGAGGCTTAGCATGTGAAGAGTGGCTACCCTGGCATTTAGAGGAAACTTCCAAGTGCTCAAAGGACGGTAAAAAGAGCCTTAGAAGTCCTTAGGAGGGAGCAGGGTCTGGAGGGGCCAGGACCCTTTCTACATCTGCCAAGAAGTTACTCTGCTACCCACAGACCCCTGTCATTCCAAGCTCAGCCAAAACCTAGCACTGTCCGGATCCCCTGAGACCTTGGTAAAAATGCTTGAGGAGCTAGACACCTGCACACCGATTCCAACACTGCACAATGTGCACACGTGTGGAAACAGCACTTTGTACTCCATTGACGTGTATAATTTTTGTTTTTGTTTTTATGTATCAGTTAAAATGAATTTGATTGAAAAACAGAAGAAGAAGGAGGAGAAGAAGGAGAAGGAGAAGAAGGAGGAGGAGGAGGAGGTGGTGGTGGCAGAGGAGGAAAAAGAAGAGGAAGAGGAAGGAGGAGGAGGAGGAGGAAGAAGAAGAAGAAAAGATGCAATTTTAGACCCCACCCCATGTGATCAAATCAGAACCTTCATTTTAACAAGACCTCTAGGTGATTTGCAAAGGCAATAAAACCTGAGAATCCACTATCCATTGTTGCTTTTGCTTAAACACTGAAATCAAGTATTTTTTTTATTTTTCCCCTTTCTGCCACAGTATTTCCTTTTCCTGTGATTGCTTTCTCTGCACAGAGAATCCTGCATTTGGAACCCAGATTGCTTTTCCCGTTCGAAGGGGGCTGGAGGACACACTCCCTAAGACATCCACAGTGGTGTTTCCCTTCCCAGCTCACTGGTGGGAAGCATGCTGGCGTGAATATGCAGCCAGGCTGTGTCACTGCTCCAAGAGATCTGAGCAGATATGACGGAGACGGCAACAGTTGAAAAAGTGCTTCCGAGATCTGTTTGATTCAAGCTATCATTTAAATTCACGCCAATCACACCTCCTCGCTCCTCTTTCTCTCAAGTGATCTCACTTGGTGTTAAAAAAAAAGAAAATCCCCCGCCGCTGGGGGCTCCAGTTGTTCCTGAGCAGGTGGGAGGATGGTGCCCAGCTCTTGGTCACTCATCTGCAAGGAGTTCAGGGATGTTTTGAGTATGCAAGTCATTACACAAAAACAAATCCTCTTCTCTCACATTTCATTGGTGAGTAATTATTGTGTTCTAGCAAGTGAAGGATTAGCAGTGCTGCCTTGCGGGGAGCCCGCACAGCAGGCGCTTCCCCCTCCTGAGTCAGCAGGTGCTTTCTATCACTGGCTGCAAAATTCTACTCGGTTCTCTGTTTGATTCTGGGTCTTGGCCTCTCAGGCAGCAAGAATCCAAGATGGCCTCCACTACCTGAATTAGACCAGTAAATTCCATCTTCTGGGAGAAAAACCTGATGGGTCATAGGACCAAAAATGTCTTGCTGTGGGGCTTTGCGTGTTGCTGTGATGACACCAAAAGCTATGCCATCAGTATTTCAGATACTTGCAGGGCCACCCAGGGTGAACTGGTTTCAGCTGAGCTTCCAGACTAAGACAGACTAGGGAGAGGGACTGGGCAGCCCACTCCAGAAACAATTAGCCATTGAAAAGCCTGTGAATAGCAGAGAACTTTCAAATATAGTGCCAAAGAATGAGCCCCCCAGGCTGGAAATTATTCCAGAAATGACTGTAGAAGGGTTGTCTCCTCAAAGTAGTAGTAGTAGTTGTTGTTGTTGTTAGGTATCGTCGAGTCAGTATCCAACTTATAGCGACCCTCATAGGGTTTTCAATGACTGTTTCGGGATTGCGTTGGGAATGGATTGCCAGGTCCTTCTCCCATTTTTGCAGTGCTGGGAATTGAACTCGGGGCTTCGGAGACTGCAGCACAGCGCTCTACCAACTGAGTTAAATCCCAGTCCCCACAAAGTAGAATCAACCTTAATGATGGATGTGGTATAAAGCCCCTGGCACCTCCTTTTGCTCAGGTGGCACAACTCAAAATGAGAAGAAACATAGCGTCTGCAACAATGGGCTCAAACATTAATAGGTCATTTGCGTGGTAAAGCATCGGGTAGTATTTCATTCTGTTGTACATAAGATTGCTATGAATTAGATCCAACTGGATGGCACCTAACTACTTGAGTGTTTAATTCTGATGCCACGCTGTTAAGAGTGATCTTTGCTCTTATTCTAGCACCTTGTGCAATGGCTTAATTGCTACACTGTGTCCTGATAGCTCTACTTTATTCTTCTTCCAGTGTTTTCTAGGCTCCAATCTCCTAACCCACTGAAAATCTCAGTTTCCACAGGTAGCATGATTCTGCTTCCAACTTAAATAACTTCCTATTTTATATATGGATGAAGTCTAAACTCTCTAGGTTATCATGAAAGGATATCCATTATAATTGCCCGTGTCTTTATAGTGGCATGAGGTTCCATACAAGCACTTTCCATAGAATAACGCACTCCGCCTTCTGAAGCCAGGTATGTCATTCCTCACTTTAACTGGGAGGATATAAAGGAAGTATAACAAGATAACTTACCCAGGGTCACAGAGCTGGAATGCAGCAGTGGCAACACAATACTGGGTCCATAGTGTAAAACTCTGTGCAAGTTTTAAAAATATCCTCTGAATATTATTTATATTATATGTAAAGGATTTTGAAGACAAGAAATAAATTTTGGAGACAAAGAATAAACTATAAAAATTGAATAAATATAATGAAATGCCATAGTTTTTTATGTCATGGAAATTTAAGGCAACTCTGGAAATTCTGTAGTGTGGAAATTTCAGTATATTATATTCAATTTGCAATTTCTCTCTTCTTTCAATGCACTAAGGCACAGTCACAAAAAAGATTCTATGAATGCATCTATACCACAGACTTCCAGTATTCTTGAGTAGATAAAGGGAGATCCACACTTTGGGTGTGTGCGTGTGTGTGTGTGTGTGTGTGTGTGTGTGTGTGTGTGTGTGATATGTAGGTCCTAAGAGCTACAGAAAAAGAAACTAAATGAATTCAGCACAATGGATGAAGCTCTGTAGTGATGTCACTTCCACCTATATCTTTACTCATTCCCTCCCTGGGTCCTTAATTACAGCTTACCATGTACCTAACCCTGTACATTTGTTGTTGTTATTGGGTGCTGTAGAGTGGATCTGACTCACAGCAAACCTATGTACAATAGAACCAAACACTCCAAGACATTGTGCCATGCCACTGTTGTTGTTGATTCTCTGCTATTCATTGGGTTTTCAATAGCTAATTGTTTATGGAGTGGGTTGCCAGGTCCTTCTGCCAAGCCTACAGCACCCCGTATGCCCAGGCAGTCTCCTGTCTACGCATTAACCAGGCCGACCCTACTGAGCTTCTGGGATCTGATGGGATCAGATGCCAGGGTGGTATGGCTGAAGGCAGCCCTGTATATACAACTATATAAATAGAATAGAAGTGCTTTATATGGAAAGAATACAAACCATGGTTTTCTTCAGCTAAATCTAACAACAAAAATCCCAAATAATAGTGGTTTCAAACAATTAGTTTACTTCTTTCATTCAAATAAAAAGGTACTAAGTGGTCCACATTGGCTTAGCTACTCATTAAGCCCTGGGGTGAAACTGTACCAACCTTAGGGTCAGACCCTCCTCTTGCTGACCCAAGATACCTACTGGAGCTCCTATACACCACACTTGTATTCCAGGTGACAAATGGAGGGATCAAAAGAAAGGGACCCCTTCCCTGTAAGAGGGTGCTAGGGAAAGACAGCACTGAATTTCTGTACTTGTTTTTTGGCCAGTATCTGGTTATATGCACAGAGCTACAAGCGAGTTCACCCTATCGGGATCATCTATTAGTGAAGAGTAAAGATAGGATGGGCTGGGATTTAGCTCAGTTGGTAGAGCGCCGCTCTGCAGTCTCTGAGGTCCCAAGTTCGATTCCCAGCACCATGAAAATGGGATAAGGATGTGGCAATCCACTCCCAAGGCAATCCCGAAACAGTCAGCCATTAAAAACCCTATGAGGGTTGCTATGAGTCAGATACTGACTCGACGGCACCTAACAACAACAACAAAGATAGGATGCTCACTGGGAAGCAGTGAGCAGCCTCTGACACATGAAGACAAAATCACAGAGGTAAAAACAAGCCCTTTTAGGTTTTCAGGGTGTCAAACTCATCAGACCCCCTGAGCCGCTTGTCCAGCACACCCTTCCTTCCCCTTTCTAATCTCTGGGTGTTTGATCTTGATTCTGTTCGCCCAGAATTTCCTTTCTTTCCTCTGCATGGTAAAATTCTGCTTATCCTTACTGGTCAATTTTAAAGCCATTTCCTAACTAAAATCTTTCATCATCTTTCCCCATGGAAGTTGACCTTTCCTAGCAATCCAGAGCATCCTGGCTTGGTATACACACAGTTTTAAATAACTCTGTTTCTCCCATTAAATGGCATGCTCTTTAGGGACAAGGGTCATCAGTGAACTCATTTATTTATTCAACAAACATGAATTGAGTCATTATTATGGGCCCCCACCCCGTGTTTTGCATATAGGAAATAGTAACTAGTTGTTAAGTTGGCTGGGGTTTAGCTCAGCTGGTAGAGTGCTGCTCTGCACACTCTGAAGACCAAATCTGCGAAAATGGGAGAAGGACATGGCAATCCACTCCCAAAGCCATCCCAAAACAATCAGCCATTGAAAATCCTGAGGGTCACCATGAGTCAGACTCTATTCGAAGGCACCTAACAATAGCTAAGTTATGTGACATATTAAGCAGATCTTGAATAAAATTTTAGATCTTGCAATGCAGTGAGGAGTCAAAGTTTCAGGGATTGCCTGCACCCCATCTGTCACTGCCCAAACTGCTATCTAAGGAGCATGCCATGGAGAAAGAACGGGTGCTATGTCTGCCTCCACGGCACAGTCCCAAAGGGGCACAGCTGAGAACATGAGGGTGTGCTTTAAAGAGCATTGTCATTTAGATAGAAAAAATAATTGAAAAATTGAGGAAATAAAAAGAGAGCCCCCTAGTACTGAACAAATCTAAATAAGTAAAACAGGTCATAGATATTGCCTCTTTACTAGTTTGTAGTTATTCTAAGTGAAAATTACTTCAGGATTTTATTGCCCATATAAAAGAAAATGCAAAAGAAAAGCTGAAATCTCTCTTTAAACTTAAAAAAAAAAAGCCAAGTATAAAACACACAAAAAAAAAGCATTCAATTTTTTACTTTGTTTTGTTTTGTTTTGTTTT
>VMDO01003019.1:0-153018 GCA_007922755.1 Pedetes capensis
GATGTTTTTGAATTGTGGTGCTGGAGACGTCTATTGAATATACCATGGACTGCCAAAAGAACCAACAGATCTGTCCTAGAAGAGGTACAACCAGAGTGCTCCTTGGAAGCAAAAATGGCCAAACTGCGTCTTACATATTTCGGACATGTAGTCAGGAGAGAACAATCCCTGGAGAAGGACATCATGTTTGGAAGAGTGGAGGTCAACGGTAAAGAGGAAAACCCTCCACCAGATGGATTAACACAGTGTCTGCAACAATGGGCTTAAACATAAATAAGATGGTTTGCCTGGCACAGAATCAGCAAGTGTTTCGATCTGCTGTACATAGGGTCGCTATGAGTTGGACTCGACTCGACGGCACCTAACAACAACAACAACAAGATAGTGATAATAAGATTGCAGGCAGTTGAACATGTGGCTGAATTTATGTACTGTTGGACATAAAATTAGAAAAAATGTATTTGATTACTTTTAATTATGGCAAAATATGTGTAACATAACTTACCCTAACATTTTAGGCAGCCTACAGCTGTACCACTGTGGCATCCAGTCCCGTCAGATGTCGAAGTTAACCTGGGTTGGGCCTGGTTAGTACTTGGATAGGAGACCACCTGGGAACACTAGGTGCTGTAGGCTTGGGAGAAGGACCTGGTAACCCACTCCCAAAAAACAATCAGCCATTGAAAACCCTATGAACATCATAGGGGCACCGACGACAGTGTTTCGCCTGTTGTACATAGGATCACTAAGAGTCAGACACCAACTCAAAGATACCTAACAACATTATTTTAGGCATATAGTTCAGAAATATCAAGAAAATCATCATGCAACCATGACCATCATCATTGTCATCCTTCTCTAGAGTGTGTTCCATCTTGCAAAACTGAAATTCTGTCCACTTACCAATTTTTAATTCTCCCCTCTCTCTAGCCTCTGACAACCACAGTTTTACTTTCCTTCTCTATGATTCTACTTATATGAGGTTAAAACAAAGTGTACTTCTTTCTGTGATTGGCTTATTTTACTTAGCATGAAATCTTCCAGGTTCATCCATGTTGCAGCACAGGTCAAAATTCACTTATGTTTTTAGGACTGAATAATATTCATTTGTACTGACATACCACATTTTGTTTATCCTTTCATCTCTCAATAGACACTCTGGTTACTTCCACCCTTTGGTTACTGTGAATAATGCTCTTATGAACACTGATGTAGATGCCAATTTTGGTCCCTGATTTCACTACTTTTAGGTATATTCACAGGGGTGGAATTTTTTGAATCATAAGGTAATCAAAAAAATTTTGAGTGGTAGGGTTCCTTTCTCACTGCATCCTTACCCGCATTTGTTGTCATTTGTTCTGTGATGCTAGTCATTCTAACTGGGGTGAGATGGCATCTCAATGTTATTTTGATTTACATTTCCCTGATGACTAAAGATGCTGCCGTAACACTGTGGCATCCAATCCTGTCAGACCTCAGAAGCTAAGTAGGGTCAGGCCTGGTTACTCCTTGGATGTGAGATCACCTGGGAACACCAGGTGCTGTAGGTTTGGGAGAAGGACACAGCAAACCACTCCCCAAAGAACAATCAGCCATTGAAAACTCTATGAATAGCAGAGAAGCACCAACAATAGTGTTTTACCTGTTGTACATAGGGTCGCTATGAGTTAGACACTGACTCAACAGCATCTAACAACAACAAAAAGGACGTTGAACATTTTTCACAATTGGTGACTATTTACATTTCTTCTTTTGAGAAGTCTCTTTTCACTTCTTTTGCCTATTTTTTGATTGGATACTTTGCTTTTAGGTGTTTAGTTTTATGAGCTCTTTATATATTGAGCTCTTTCTAGATATACCACGGACTGTGAAAAGAACCAACAGATCCATCCTGGAACACATGCAACCAGAGCATCTTGTGTATTTTGGCATGTCAGGAGGGGCCAATCCCTGGAGAAGGTCATCACGTTTAGGAAAGGGGCAGGTCAACAAATAAAAAGGAAGACCCTCAACTGTATGGATTGACACAGTGTCTGCAATAATGGGCTTAGACATAAAAAAGATGGTATACATGGAAAAGTGTCATGGATTGTTTTGTTCTGTTGCACATAGGGTCGCTATGAGTCAGACCCAACTCAGCAGCACCTAACAATAAAAATAAACATATATTCTAGATATTAATCCTCTGTCTGGATGGGGGAGAGGTGAGGGGTGAGCGGTCATGAGAGTGCAATGGGGGAGGTGAATATGAACAATGTAAAATGAAATATATGTGTGGAAATGTCCTAATGAGACCCATTAAGTAATACATTAAAAATCAACTAAAAAAATTTATGTGAAAAAATGTTTATTATTTCAAGCCACAGAGTTACACAGCAACAGATGATGAATACAATCCAAAGAACATATGATATTCTCTTACACTAGAGGGGCTTCATGCCACATTCACAGGTGCATTTGCAATTGATAGAAAATATTTTAACCAGAAATTAAACAAATGATCTTACCAATTTTCCTTTTTTTTTTTTAAACAAAAAGTTATGGCAAAGAACAAAGGTACCTCATGGACATCCCTGGTATGGAGAGGGTATTTAAGCCTACACTTCATTGGTTGTAAAAGCAAGAAATACCAGTGCTCCCCATTTTGACCCCCAAGTGCACAGTTACCTGGATTTTCAGTGAGGACCTTCATTCATGTATCATGCTGTCATTGTCCCCTGAAGGTCAGTCATACACTAGCCTCAGCGAATAAACAGTGACCAGGACAAAAATAATTCTTGCTTTCATAGAGCTTACAGTTATTTAAATGAGATGACAGGCTTATTGTATAAATCATAACCATTATTTTCATGGCTGGGGCATTTGCCCTAATGAGAAAACAGTGTATTGTAAGAATATTGAACAGGCTAGCCTTTAAGGCAAAAGCAACAAGAGCGAGAGCAATGTTTATGATGTAATGGGGGTTTGAAACTCATTAAAATATCAAATCTATTTTGCAGTATAACCAACCAATGTTGAGTATCATTAAATTACTACCTCCAAATTTATAACTATATTCTAAAAGGTTCAGAAAAACATTGGCAATATTCAGATGCTCAGATGAATTAATTAGACTAATTAGCTTAAAGTTTAATTAAATAGTAAGTGTTAAGTTCATTATCCCCATAACACTGCTTTGTATTTTAAAATTGAGGTTTGGGTTTTACACAAATTCTGTTTCGTTTTTAATTTTAGTGGCCTCAAGATATGTATGTCTTGTAGGAAACCTTCCTGAGGTTTAACTCAGTTGGTAGGAGTGCTTGCTCTGTGCACTCTGAGGCCCTAGGTTTGATCCACAGCTCTGCAAAAATGGGAAAAGGACCCAGCAGCCCACTCCCAAAACAACTAGCCATCAAAAACCTTGTGAATAGCAGAAAATCACTGACAGTGGTGGCATGGCACAATGTTGGGGAAGGTTTTGTTCTATTGCCCACAGTGTCTCTATGAGTCAAACCCAACTCGAGGATACCTAACAACAATATAGAAAACCATTGGAGAGACGAGCTTCATCCCTTAACAATATTTTTCAATGACAGTTGGTTCTGATTTTCATCTGTTGCTTAGCCTTATGTGTCCAAAGTGAAATCTGGAAATTTAAAGCCTCACACTTCCTACTTTCATCACTACCTATCAACAAGTGAAAGTTCATAATTTCTAAAAAATTTTATTTTAACACAGAGCATCTTGGGCCACTGTTGATGTTAGTTTCTCAGTAACTTAGATGACTATGGAAAATTTAGTAAATTTCTTTTAAAAGTATAAATTCCCCATACAAAGTTAAATTCATACACAGTTGTCCATCGATGTCCTGGAAGAATTGGTTCCAGGACTCCCATGGATAGCAAAGTCCACAGATGTTCCAGTCCCTTATGTAAAATGACATCATTATTTCCATATAACCTATGCCTATCCTCTCACACACTTTAGAGCTCTAGATTATTTACAAAATATAATAAAATGGAAATGGTATGTAAATAATTGTTGCACTGTATTATAGGAAATAAAAGTCTGCACATGTTCTGGACAGATGCAATTTTCTAATATTTTCTATCCAAAGTTGGTTGGATCCTGGGAAGCAGAATCCTTGGATACAGAAGATCCAATTATACTTGATTAGGAACAGCAACAAAATGATACATGTCAACTATTTTATCCTGCTCTAGTCACTGAAGTTGGAACTTGGTTACTCTACTTGTAAGATGGGCGTAGTCATGCCTATCTCCCAATCTCAACAGAGTCTATGTAAGATTTAAGTGAGATAGCATATGGCTGATCCAAAATAACAAGATAAAACTTTTAAAGTAAGTATGAATAGAGATTTCTGGAAAGACCTAATTGTTCATCTTTCACATTTTGAAATTGCTACTTGGAAGTAGCTGCCTAACCAGGAAAAGTCCTTTCTAGCCCCCTTCTGTATCCATCATGAGCATGGGGTTGAATTCTTGTCAACAGATTGTGCATGTAAATAACATGGGGAAGTATCATACACATTTCCTAACAATTCTTCCCACCCTATTGCTCCCTTTTTACTGTCTAGACATTAATACTCAGGATGATACAGGTAGCTGCAGGGAGAGAAGGGCAAAACCTTGTTCACCCTCAGTTCCTCACTAACTGGGGAGCAGAGCCCACCCAGCTACTGAATTTAGGTGAGGGAACCTCAAACTGTTGTGTTAAGTGCTACTATGAGTTTGCCTGCTATAGAAATACACAGTATAGCGCTGCTGTAGAATTTTGGCTCTTACATCTGTAACTGTATATGGAAGAGAAATCAAGGATATCTTAACCATAGCCAGGTATTAAGCTTTTGTTACATCAGTCATTTTCAATGTTCCAAAGGGAGATTGACTAGTTCAAGATTAAAAGAAAATTTAAAGTGAAATAAATCCTGCCAAAGCATATAGCAGCATTTCCAAACTGAACTGTGTAGGTGGATGAGGACATCTGATCGATGGTCTGTGGTCAACTACAGAAATTCTGGGTTAAACAAATAATGAGATCTGTTTACAGAGCCTTTCACAAGTGAGTGCACAATAAATCTCTGAGGAATGAATGGGGGGCACTGTTTCAATTCTTCCCAACTTTGAACTCCAAAATCTTTATTTTCCTTAGTAGTTCCTAGAAAAATCATTTTATGAAGAACACTTTGTGAAAAGCTCCAATGGCATGCCTACAGTCTTGAGGTTGATATAATGCAAGAGTGACCATCTAGTTCTCTCTCCAAGTCTCCCAGTGTCTTTATAAGAAGCCAGACCATGGGACCACAGGTAACATTACTAATGCTATAAGCAGTGCTACCAGAAAGACAAACAATGGGACAAAGAACTGTGAAGGACAACTGAGGAAAGCCAAATATGGACTGCAGATTAGGTAACAGAATATGGCAAGTTTAAGCATCCTAATGTTTGACTGTCATGCCAGGATGATGAAAAGAATGTTCCTGTTCTTAGGACAGGCACATAACTCTTCAGAGCCAAAGGGCAAGGCATCTCCAGCTCACTCTTAAAGAATTTCTAAAAACCATACATGGGATGACAAGTAGAGGGGAATAGGAGAGAGAATGAGAAAGAGAGAAGGAAAAGCAGGAAAGGGAAGGAGTGGGAGAAAGAGAAGCAAATGAGGTAAATGAGAGTCCCTGGCAAGTCTTGGGGAAGATTCTTCAGGATAGCCTCCTCCTACCCTTGCAACTTCCCTACGAATTTGGCATTTTATACACATATTCCCACCCCCAAAGAGGGCAGAGTAATATCTTAGAGCTCAATATTCATTTTGGTTTCATTTCATTTCAAACATGTCACACATGTTTATTTAAACTAGCTTTTCTCAGAGCTGAATGACACCAGCCAAAGCAAGGTGTGAGCTTTGGCTTGGGGTACTTCTGTCACCATTATAAGAAGGTGGTACATGGTCACCGTTTGGGGGACAAAAAGTACTATTTTGTATTATTGATTCATATATAGAGCTTCTGTAGCAAAAATCAGAAAGCCACTTATTCCCCCTACCCCCACCAGATCAATGAGTAGGTTGTTGTTGTTGTTAGGTGCTGTCAAGTCAGTATCCGACTCATAGAGACCCTCATAGGGTTTTCAATGGCTGACTGTTTCGGGATTGCCTTGGGAGTGGATTGCCAGGTCCTTCTCCTATTTTTGTGGTGCTGGGAATTGAACTCGGGACCTCAGAGACTGCAGCGCAGCGCTCTACCAACTGAGCTAAATCCTAGCCCCAATGAGTAGGTTGTTGTTGTTGTTAGGTGCCACTGAATCGTGTCCGACTCATAGCGACCCTCATAGGTAGAATGCAGAAAAAGGAAACAAGTTGTGAGGCTTCTCTTGGATCTAAGAATGACTGAAACCTCAACAGCTATTGATGAAGAGATTATTAATATTTTGCTCCTGAGTCCAGCTGACTAACAACATTTACCACACAGAGGACCTGTGCATTATGCTAGAGTTCATCACTTGTTACTTTCTCTGTATCTTTGAAGATCCAGAGACTGTTACCAAGCCAGGCCTGGCTGAACCTGCTCCATAGGTACTCTCTTCCCTACTGAGGTTCAGGCCCTCTGGCACCATTAAACCTTCTCCCTACTGATCATTTTTATCAGAGTTTCTGCTTATCCCCCCCAAAACAACAAAATGTCTGTCAATTCCACACCTCTATCTCTAGCCCTTATTTCATTTCTCCACTCTCCTTGTCAGAATATACCATGAAAAAGATGTGCAAAATCTCTGTGCTACCTTCTCCTCAACATGACAGTCTGGTTGTTCTCTCTGTCACCAGCTCCACATGCCAACCCCTGGGTGATGTGGGCACAAACATAACACAAAACCAGACCAGAAAAAAAAAAAAAAACATCCACTCTTGGCCCTAGTTAAAGGCAGCCTCCACGGTGTGCCACATTTTATTGTCTAAATAGTTTTATAATATCTGAAGCTCCGAGGTGGTATTCTCATCACAACTGCTATCCATTCATTTTCTGTCAGTGCTGAAATCTTAAACATTGTTATTATGATAGTCAAAGTCATAAAGATTTCTGGAAATTTAAGGAAGTTCTGCTTACTAGGGTAGTCTCTAAAATTAGGATAATTTCTTCTGGATAATAAATACTTTCACAGAGGTGGAAAGAAACCTGGTGAATTTCCAAAGTAAAATGTGTAGCAGACTCACATTAAATTAATCCTTAAATGGAGTGATTTTTCCAAATATAGGCTTGCTTTGGGCAGTCTTAATGCATTACTTACTTTTAAGTAATTAAAGGTAACTCTTACCAAATCAATAGAAGAGGAGATACCAAAGAGAGAACATTAAAACTAAAATTAGCACTGACTCAGAGAAGACATAAAAATAATATGAGATCATGTTTTTTTTAAAGTCCAGCAAAATTATTGGAGGTTATAGAAAAAGAAATAAGAAGCTGAAAATGTAATTGGATTGGCAAGTGTCCTCCCTAACAGATGTATTCAGAGGAAATTACAGTCTTTACCTGTGAATTACCTTAAAGACTTGAATGCTACCACATTCACAAAAGAAAGGTAGTTTAATGTCTGGACAGCTAAATTATGAGTGACTTAACTGGGAGCTTAAACACCAGACACCTCTCCCCATCAACAATCGCCATTGCTTCCCTCTGGGATGGCACAAAAGAAGATGCAAATCACTACATTTCTCTCTATGGCTTAAAATGTCATCTTCATTAGGGCAGCTCAGGAGGAAACAGAGGGCAAAAGAGCACAGGACTGCAATCTAGAAAAACTTAAAAGCAATGAAAAGAAACACCACAGTGCCTATTCAGAGCTCTTTAAGCTTGAGAGACTCATTTACAATGGACAAAATTTTTTAGACTCAATGGATAGTAAACTGAAGGAACTCAGTGCCCCGAGAGAATGCTGAAAATTACTTTAAAAGTTTCAAAATATTTAATACAGAAGAGGCAAAGCTATGCCTCACAGTTGAGGTAACTAGCTAAAATAGTCTTCCTGTTGTTAGGTGCCATCCAGTCAGGCCTTACTCATAGCGATCTGATGTACAACAGAACGAAATACTCCCTGATGCTGTGCCATGCTTGGCAATATGTCAGTGCTTCTCTGCTGTTCATAGGGTTTTCAATGGCAGATTGTTTCAGGATTGTTTTGGGAATGAGTTTCCAGGTCCTTCTCCCATTTTTGCAGTGCTGGGGATCAAACCCATGGCCTCAGAGAGTGCAGAGAGGCACTCTACCAACTGAACTAAAAATAGCCTTGTGCTCCCCTAAAGTATCTTGGATAAATTATTACCCCTGCTTTGAAGGAATTCATGCTTGATTAGGCAAGTATGGTTGATTAGGCAATTCATGATTGGTTAGGCAAGAGGTATATATAAAATAATCTAGAAGTAAGTGTTCAGGGTAATAATATACACTACAATAATTTCAAAGCTTCTCAAAGTGAGGATGAGGTGAAATTTACAAACAATTGGAAGACAACTGAGGAAGGTAAATCCAAATGAGCCCTTCCTCAGTGCCTGAAGGGAGCTAAGAACAGGAAAGCAGTGCCCTGCTAGCGACGACAGACCATCCCCTCTTCAGGTACCATGTGTTGTGAAAAGGTGGGGTAAGGTAATCGATGCAAGTCAAATGACAGATTAACACGCAGGAAGAGTCTACAAAATATAAGGCCCATTCGGCCAGACTTCCGGGAGCATCTACTTTGATACTCTGTCTATATTTTGCCACATTCTGTAGGTTTTCTCTTACCCATTATCACATCACACAGTCAGGTACTGAACTCCAAAGAGGACCAGGCAGGAAGCCGAGGCTCACCACTGTCAAAACTCCTAAAGATGCCCAACTTGGCCTGAACTGTCTGGAGATCTGTGCTCATCATTTATTGTTTACCTTCCTATTGTTGGAAGAGTGAATTAGGGGAAATGCAGTTCCTGTTGAGAGGGCTGGTATAAACCCTGATGGAGACGTGAAACCACCAGGCTCTACCCATGAGCAGGAAGGAAATGTGAGTTGCTACACAGAAGTTAACTTTGACCTGAGAGACAGGTTAGCATCATCAATGCACCCTCTACCTTTTGTTATCCAAAGTCAATGAGATCCTATCCACTGCAGGTGCAAGAGGGTGCACATCTGGATGAGCACATCCCGGGGCAGGAATAAATTGTAAGGGAGTTGAAGAACATTCGCACAAGAGCCCGAGAAGTCTGTTGGACGCAAGAGGGGCTCTCAACGAGGCCACGTCTGAAGTTAGTGGACGTTCGTCTTTGCACAGTTGGCCATTGTGTGATGAGAAGCCCTCCTGAGCAGAGCGCCACATGCAGGCAGCTTTGAAGAAAGCTTAGTTGGATAAAGCACCACCTGTGGGAGGCGGTGAGAATTAAGTGAGGCAAAGAGGGCCAGGGTTACAGCAGGTGGCAGCAGAACAGAGGCGGGTGGAAGAAAGAGACCAAGGAAACACTGAGAAGGAGGTCAGCCTCCCCAATGCGATCAGAGAGAGGCACTGGCTCAGTCAGCAGGGCGAAGCCTGGGCTCAGGCCAGCTGGGGAGGGAGATCAGGGAGGACTCAGCCGACTGGCATTTTGATTCCAGACTCACCGCCCACACGCTTCTGTGACAAACAATTGCAGCACAGGCTGAGGGGTTCACACCTGGGTTTCTCTCCTCTCCCTCCAGCCTGTAGCTCCCACCCAACACGGCCTCCCAGAGAAGGCCTATTGCTGTCGAAGTCCGAGATTTAGAGGTATCTGCTTTATTTTTTCTGCCTTGCAAGTATCATGAAAAGAGTTAATAGACTTTAAACATCAATCCTAACACCATTTGTCTTAATATAAAATAAACTGCTCTCTTTTTTTCCCCAGACCTAGGCAGCTGAACTCAGGGCCTCCTTCACACAGGTTAGGACTGTGCTCCACCACTGAGCTATACCCTCAGCCCCCTTTTTAATATTTATTTTGAGATAAGGTCTCACTAAGTTGCACAGGCTGCCTCTGGCCTTGCACTCATGACCCTCCTGCCTCAGCTTCCCAAGTTGCTGGATTACAGGCATATTCTATGGAACCCTGAATAAAAATATCAACTAAAGATTATTTATCCTGTAATTTGCAATGTAGGGCTAGGATTTAGGTCAGTTGATAGAGCACCACTCTGTAGTCTCTGAGGTCCTGGGTTCAATTCCCAACACTACAAAAATGGGAGAAGGACATGGCAATCCCCTCCCGAGGCAATCCTGAAACAATTAACCATTGAAAACCCTGTGAGGGTCCCTATGAGTTGGACACAACTCAATGGCACCCAACAACAACAGCAATTTACAATGTGAAAACTACTCCTAAAGACAAACATCTTCTACAGAGGGCAAAGTAAAATAACCAAAATCAACACCTGATGCAAATGTCAGAGCACTGCTTGTCTGAATTATTCTCAACGCTGCTCACATAATCCCTAGGCATGGAGATACAGGCATTGTCCTCTATATTTAGCAGAAAGGTAAGAAAATCAATTCAATACATTCAGTGCTGCAGGTTTCCTAAATAAGGGAAAAGCATGTTCAGGGACCAGGGTAGGGTAAAAATAGAAACCTAAACTGGTAACTGCATGTCATGAAGGAGAAAATCATTATTGTTTTTTCTTGGCCTTCAGTACATGAATCATCTACTCGCTGATGTGCAATTGGGAAAAAATACAATAAATCCTCCCTTGGCTTCCTGCAGAATCTTAGGAATTAGAGGCCAATTATTTTTAAATGGATACTACTTTGCTGACTATGTTAATATTCCACATACTTGTCACTCTTGTTTATTCACACACCTCTCCTTTTTTGTGTTGTTCCTGTTAGTGTCATGAAGTGGTATGTCTCTAATACTATCATAAAAAAGGAAAAAGAAAAAGAAAGCAAAATGCCATGCATCTGCCTCCCTATCTGCGGGAGCATGTGTCTTTCAGCCTTGTAGTATCCAACAATCCCATGCAGGTGACCAAATGGCTATCATGTCAATATTTACTGGAAACTTATTTTCAGATATTGTATAATAAATGAACAAGATGCATAAATCACTCACCAAGCACCAGTGCTGCACAGAGTCCTAATGTCCCCTCCAGGAAACTTTGTGCAGACTGAAAATGCTTGGCCCGCCTCTCTGAGCCTCAGTTCTTCATCTGTGACCTAGCGAGGACACCATTTACTTCCCTGGCCTCCCAAGAGGGTGTGGAGATGAGGGGCACAAAGCTCCTAATTGTGCCAGCAGGCGGGAAATTCTGCACCCTCTTCTGTAGCACCCTGCTCCCCGCTCCTGGAGCACTGACCTCAATCCCACAGCTCCTGCCCTCCTAGGACACTGCTGCTTTTCCACGGGCCTCTTTGCTCTTCCTGCTCTCGCCAACAAGGGCCCTCCCTCCATACAGCTGTGCCTCCTGAGCCCCCGTGTCTAATAAATAATTATCCTCCCAAGGTCGCTGAGCAAAATCTGCAATCTTAATGTTGGAGGCTGATTTCTGGCAAATGACTGACCTTTAAGGAAGCTGCCCTCCCAGAGCACCTGATGCAAGCCATGAAATGCTGAATCATTAACAATTTAGAACAGAAAAGAAGTTAAGCAAGTTAGACAACCTGTAATAGCTCTTGTGGCAGAGGCTGCTAGGACCATTCTGGTGTAGTTCAGGCCAAACTAATGACTATGAAGAAAAGGTCCCTGGAAACAAGCAGACTGATTCCACTTTTCTATTTTTTTTTTCCCCATTTCAAAACCCATTTGGAATTTCTCTGGTATGCCTTCTAGCTTGACTTTTCTCCCCACATCAATCTATTCTAATTAATCAAATAGTTTTTAACTGCTAATGTCTATCTGGGGAGAAGGATGTGGCCATCCACTCCTGAAGCAATCTCAAAAACAATCAGCCACTGAAAATCCTATGAGGGTTGTTATGAGTTAGACCCCATGGGACGGCATCTAACAATAACAACAACAAATGTCTATCTACCTTGGCATGCTGACTCCCCAGAGTTTGAAGAACAGAAGAGCTTAGGGTTTGTCTGTGTGTCTGTGCCACACTGGGATCCAACCCAGGAACTTGTACATGCTTGGAAAGTACCCTACATCCCAGTCCCAGAAGAGCTCACTTTAAAATGTAAAACCTCATTCTTTTGCCTGCCTTTCTCCTGTCTCTCACAGGCCTCTCCCGCTGAAAAACTAAACATAAACAAGAGGCACGACTGCGATGGTGCAGTAGGGAGGGGTGAGGACTGTGGTGAAATGCAGAGATCAGGGCCCTCTGATTGCTTTCAACTGAGCAACAGCTCCCCCGAGTTATTGCCACCCCACAGGTCTAACAACACATTTAATCCACCATCCTCAATCCAATCCAAATCTTTCATTTTGCAAATTAGGAGAAGGAACCCAGGGAACTCTTGACAGAGTTTAGACCATAGTAGATGTAGACCTGCCCATGGGTCTTCTTATCCAATGTCCCAATTTCCCCGTTAGCTTAGTCCACCACCTTTAGGTGGCAAGCAGAGATACACAGAGCAAACACAAATCTCCATGGGGTATCAAGTATGTTCACAACTCAGTCCTAAACCCAGAGGTGGGTTAGGAAGATTGCCAGTTTAAGACTTTTGCCTGAAGAGATAAATAATCTGCTGTGCTTCCTGTGAAACCTATTGCCACTCCCACCAAGAGACCTTGGAGCTGGAAGCAATCTCAGGAACCCATCTGGTCTACTCTGCCTTCAGGCAGATGAAAAACTTCCTGCCTCTTAAAAATGCAGTAACAGAGGCCTTAAAAGAGTAACATAATTGCATCATATGTAACAAAGGACGCTTGTGCTTTCTGGGCCAGGACTTTTCCCTGGAAGAGACCTATGAAATGCGGAAAATAATAAATGTAGTTATGTGCTAAAGCCTAAAGTACAGACTGTATAAGGGGAGAGCTCCCCAAATCCCGAATTTATCTATCAAAATCATATGTTTATTTTTCCATGGTCAGACTTCAGTCACCCTCAAGGTACTCTCCATTTGATGCGATGCACCTATGGAGACTTTTCCACTGCTCAAAACAGGTGTGAACTCATGAATTTTGATGTCTTTTAGGGCTTCTGATGTCTTCTCGTTTCACTGCCTCCACTTGGCACAATGTTTCCTTTGGAGGACATTTTCATCTGGAGAAACAATACCAAAATGTCCCATGGGGGGAGATTGGGTGAATAGGAGGGTGGGGCAGGGTCATGCCATTGTTGGCTAAAACCTGCTACCTACTTAGCACCAGGTGGGTGGGTGTGTTGTCCCGCCACCATGTGGGACATTTCTTCTGCAAGTTGTGACACAACCTTCTCAAAACTTCCAGGTAATAAAATCTTTGGTTGACCTTTGGACCCAGAAGAACAAAGTCTGAGTGCAAGATTCCACTCACCTCAAAGAAACAGATGATCATTGTTTTCACATTTGTTTCTGGGTTATGGGTTTTTATTGTTTTTTGTTTTTTGTTGCTTGTTTTTTTGAGTCCCTCTTCATTGATGCTCAAGACAGTGAAAACAAATCTCAGTCTCCGGGAGAGTCTGTAAAGACTGGAATGGGTCTTATTACTTCTAGGGTAGATCCTTAGTTTAAAACTAACAAACAAACCCAGCTGGCATGGTGGCACAAGCTTGTAATCCCAACACGGGGGCGGCGGGGGGCCAAGGCAGGAAGATTGCGAATTTGAGGCCAGACTGTGCCACACAGTGAGATCCTATTTTAAGACAATGAAAACAAAAGAAAAGAAATAACAAACAACAGCTCAGATTCCACATTGCTGCAGATCAAACTTCCCTCACATAAGTCATTCAATTTACCCCTGGTACCATGTCCATGGGACTGGGGCTTAGCTCAGTTGGTAGAGTGCTGCTCCACACTCTGAGGACCAGGGGCCGATCCCCTCCCCAGTGCCACAAAAGTAGGAGGAGGACATGGCAATCCACTCCTGAAGCAATCCCGAAACAATCAGCCATTGAAGACCCTATGAGGCCCTGACTCGATGGCACATAACAAAAATACCACCACCATGTTCATGCCATGTCGCAAAATCCACATGGCACCACCAGAAACTATTCAGTTTGCAGGATGGCTATGCAGCACAGTCCAGCAGGAGCTCTCCATGTTGTATGAGGAACCACACAGGAAATCTAAGCAGCCCCTCACAGACAAAGACCTATCCCTCTGCATACTCAATGACTGTTGGCATGTCAGAATTAGCAGATATTTAAGTTGAGCCTTTTAAATTAGTGTGGAGACCCTTCATGCTTGTCTGAGTAACCATTTAGTGCACATTCTGGCAGCTGCTTTGGAATTATAATCTCCCCACTCACCAGAGTTTAGAAAAAATACCCCTTTGTCTGATTTTCCAACTCCCTCTCATTTCACTATCAAAGTGAAGACAGAAAGGCTAGTTTTTGAGTTGCTCCTTTATAATACACAAACGAGCATCTCCATGCCCCTCTTCTGCATTCATCCCTCTCTGGCTGCTGTGGATAAAATCTGCCATTTTAGGAGAAAGGAAGGGAGGGAGGGAGGGAGAGAGAGAGTTTTTTTTCTTTCTTTTGGTATGGTACTAGGATGTTGAAACCAGGGCCTCACATACTTTTCAAGGGCTCTGCTGCATAGCTGCACCCCTAGCCCCTTTTGTACTTTTTAAAGCTGGATGTGATTCATGTATATCTTCTGGGCTCAAAGAACTTTCAATATGTGAGGCTCAGAGGAGTGTTTTTTTGTTTTTGTCTTCTTTTTCTTTTGGGTAGTACTTGAGGGTTGAACCCTGGGGCTCACCCATACTTTGCAAGTGCTGCACCACCAGGCTGCACCCTCCGCCCATTTTTTCTTTTTTCATTCTTTATGCTGAGAGAGGGTCTAAGTCACACAGGCTGTCTCTGGCCTCGAACCCGAGATCCTCCTGCCACACCTCCTAAGTCACTAGGATGGCAGTTGTGAGCCATGTCCTGGCTAGAAGAATCTTCTCCATGCTCTGTGATATGTTGGCTCCCATTCTAACTTTGTCCTCAGGGATTGAGATAGTTCTTTATAATTCTCACACCTCAGGATCTCTCCTCCACAGTAGGTGCACTTACGTGCCTCTGTGTTGTCACTGGTCCCCATCTGTTCTGGGAAAGCACGTCATTCTTCCTCACTTGGTGGATACGCTGTTTGCTCAGTATGAATTCTCTGCTAATTCCAAAGTGGGGTTTTATTCTGGCATTGCCACTTTCTTTCCATTATCATGTTTCCTAGGTGACTTCTTTTGATTTTTAAATCTTTCTGCCTCTGCCACATCTGTCCTTTGGCAGTTCCATTCTGTAGCCATGGAAAACTTACAGTCATCCCTGCCCCACCACCACCTGACCTCAGTTTTCTGGATCCTTCTGATTTGTAAAAGCAAATCATTTTTGTCCATGTGCTCCTTCTCCAGGTGTTCACAATGACATTCCAGGCTCTTACTTTGCAGCATTTTTTCCATAGACTCCCTGTGGCCTCTGTGCACACAGCAAGGAGCAAAGACCTACTTAGATCTGATGGTGCCCTCGGGCACACACGCCGGCCATGTGGGCACTGAATCAATGTCCTCACAGCTGTAAAGTCGCCTTCAGGATGGCAAGAAGGGATTTGTCTTTGATGGTCTCAACACATGAAATGCATACAGTAAAATATTTCCACACTGTATGGCTGCTCAGATCTTCTTGTACCTTACATCTCCCAAAAGACAAGGTGTCTCAGTGATATTCTACTTCTAGCTCAGTTGTGCTAGGGAGATTGTAGTCTTTCACTAGTTTATGGGGGGTATATCTATGTACATATGTATGTGTATACATGTGTATATGTCCATGTACACTTATATATACATATATGCATATGCACAAATATACATACGTATATGTGTAAATGTATATAATGTGTGTGTGTATGTATAAATATATGTTGTTGTTAGGTGCTGTCGAGTTGGTATCCAACTCATAGTGACCCTCATAGGGTTTTCAATGGCTGACTGTTTCGGGATTGCCTTGGGAGTGGATTGCCAGGCCCTTCTCCCATTTTTGCAGTGTTGGGAATTGAACTTGGGTCCTCAGAGACTGCAGCACAGTGCTCTACTAACTGAGCTAAATCCCAGCATATATATATACATATGTGTGTGTGTGTGTGTGTGTGTGTGTGTATTTGTGTGTGTTTTCATAGTTCCCTGAGAGAGGAGAGAACTGAGAGCTAACTGCCTTCCAACAACAGCCATGCAGAACGAAAGAGGAAGAAATGCTTGTTTTCTTACTTGCTGCTAAGAGTGAATTTTGCATTCAGGGCACAAGTAAGAGGTCAAAAGATAAAGCACTTCTTAAAGAACTCCCGGTGAGGAGACAAAGTCTCCATTTCTGATGGCATAGCACACTCTAACTGTGCCCTTTACTGCAGTTGTATAAGCCTTGAGGATACATGAAAATTCCCCCCAGATTTTGGCAATAGACTGATTGCTATTCCTAGTCTTTGATGATGGACTAATTCTTCACTCTCTCTTCACTCACTCTACTTTAGTAGATGGTTAAGAAAGGCTCAGGAAGAGGTCATTTTTAAACCAGCAGTCCCTTCTTTACATCTCCTCAGGACAGATGTGTCCAATGATAGAGATAAAAGCTATCTGGGATCTCACCGGCTCCTGTATACCTCTGTAACACTCCATTTTATCAATGTGTGCTGTCATATCCAGAGAGGACAAGCAGTATACACAAGGTCACACAGCTTATGGCAAAGTACAGTCCCATAATGCAAATGTTCTTTCACAGGGATGAGGCTCTACACAACTCTGGAGAGACAATGGTAATGAACACTACCAAGTCAGTGTGTACCCTTGCTTCACTAATCTTTAGGGAGAAAGAGGACCTGACTCTCATTATTCTTGAAGCACCGTCCTGTCACTAACAATAGCCAGCCCCCATTTCGTGTCCTTGGAAATGAGCAAAAATCCCACAATGGGGGAGGCTGACTTCAACACATAAGGGAAAATGACCTTCCAAGACTGAAAAGACACCGAGTCTTACAGAGCCCTCCAAAGTCACACACATCCACATTTTCCTTTCTCAACTGCTTATGGGTCACTGTGCCTAGACATAGACCAAAGATTTTTCAATCCATGCAGTCACTACACACTTTGTTCTTCCAACTATAAACCATGCATTGCTCCCAAAATCTATTTTGCAAAGCATCATGTTCTTTCTAAATATCCCATGGCTTTCACTGTGCATTTTAAAGGATGTAGCCCTGAAGCCAATAATAAGATAGGCACCCAAATCACGTTCCTTTTTAATCAGTTCTATAACACTGGATGATAATGAACCTAGGAGAAAGACAGCAAGGAAGAGAGCTTTGCAGATTCATAGTTCACAGTGCCGACCATCTTGAGGCAGACATGACGGTACAGTCTAGAGAGTTCCTGGGCCTCCGCTGTTACAATCCCAGAGGAACTCAATACATTTGGACTGTCAGATGCACCTGCAGTCACCTTGTTGGTACTTCTTCTCTCGTGATACCTCTCATTTTATGCTTTGCAAACCTCACTGCACAACCCACAGGCTTCCGTTTCAGGCAAGGAACTTGTGACTCAGACTCAAGCGAATGATCATATTCACATTCCCTGGCCATCATCGCTGTACCAGACATGGACATGTGACCCCATCAGGCCAGTGACACAGGTGGTGAGTTTTTCTGGATGCCCTGGGAAAGAGGTATTTGGGTTTTCCAGAAGATGTCCTGAAGTACCAATTCCCTCCTCTCCCAGAACATGGACACAGGAGAGAGAAAGTGGGAGAATTCAGGAGCCTCAATCTATATGCAAGACTTATTAGGGAAATTGGAGGGAGCTAATAAGAAAGTTTAATTGCCAATCAAACATGAAGGCATGCATTTAGAGAATAATTCTTTAAGATTAAACGTGGCTTTCTAAAGACTCCTGCAAAGAGAAAGGCTAATGCAACAAAAGAGTCTCGCTCAGTCTGCAGCAAAACTATCATTTTTCTCGGGAACAGAAATCCTAGAAATATGAGATTTAAAAAATAATAGCTATTGTTTTGACATTTGGCTGATCAATGTAATTTGAACAATCATTCAAATAGAATGAAAAAGGCTGGGCAACTTCATGAGAAGTGAACTGAGAAGAACACACCCAAATCATATTTCTAATTTTTTTGTCTTCCATAAAAGAAGTGATGCTAATCTAGGATAATTTCTTCATTGTATCTTCAAAATATAAAACATAGATTGCAGAAGGAAATCACTGCCTCTTGATACAATTCAAAAATCAAAGGAAAGTGTAATACTTTTAGAATGACATAAGTTGATCTAGCATTAGCAAGAAAGGCTAAAATGTAGATGTTCCTGAAATCTGCCATTCAGAGGTCAGTTGTGAGAAAGGTCACTATGCACATGGAAAAAGCTATTTGTGCAATTAACCAAAATTAATTATGCTTGTATAAATTTCATAAACACATCACAGATCTGGATTTTGGACTAATTAAGCTTTAATTTAGTTGAGGAAAACTAAACCACATGTGCTTTTATCGGAAAACCCTGCTCACCCATTAAAAGAGAAGAGGTGAAATCCTAGTTTTTAGGAACCATCTGGAGAAATAAACAATTTAGGGAAAGCTATAAAGGCAGAAATTATAGTCAATTATCCAAGACATAAAGTCATATTTTGAGGTTATGCTATCCCTCATTTTCTCCCAAGTATCCCTTAATTAAATGCACATAATCATAAATGGCAATTAATAGATCACTACAATTCCCTGATTAGCTGGTAGAGCCCATTTATAATACTTTAAGGTTGCATTGGATGTTGAGAAAAATAAAAAGAACAGAAAAAACAAATGGCTTGTGTTTTTCTAAATTGCTCTCCCATCTCTCCCTTAATGGAAGAATTTTATATGATGGTGCTATTTCAGAGATAAGCTATAAGGTCAGCAGTCACCAGGCCAGCACCATTATTTCTGGACTACTGGAGCTCCAAATCTTCTTTGAGGACAGACCAGCTACAGGCACAGGGTTTACAACAGGATAGGGATTTCCAATCACCTAAAGGAAACATCATGACATGCTAATCAAAAGCAAGCCACTAGAGGTGAAGTGGCCATAGCACCCAGGCATCTGATCCAACCTGATCTCAAAAGCTAAGTAGAATCAGCCTGGTGAGTCCTTGGATGGGAGACAGCCTGGGAACATGAGGTGCTGCAGGGTAGGAAGAAGGACCTGGCAACCCACTCCTGAAATAATCTGCCATTGAAAACCCTATGAATAGCAGAGAAGCACTGAAGAAGTGCGGGGCATAGCACAGTGTCAGGGAATGTTTCATTCTATTGTACACAGGGTCGCTATAAGTTGGACCCCACTCCACGGCACACCTAAAAACAACAACAACAACAAAGGTGAAGTAATCTCCTGTGAGTGACCACGAGTAGGGCAGGGACCCAGATTCAGGGCTGTTTTTTCATCACCTCGTGTCTAGGGCACCTGCTCCTTTAGTTGAGAGTGTGCAGTGACTCCCTTCTGTTGCCACTACCCAGAGACTGATTGTTCCAAGCTTTTTCCCCATCTGGACCACTGTCCTGTCCTGAAGCAACATGCCCCCTCTGTCCCTGCCTGAGTGTCCCCCAGGTGCTCTCAGGGCTGCCTCGACCCCTCTCGGTCAGACCTCTGCTAAAATCCTCCTCTATTGATCTGCATCCACAGCAAGCTACATCCCATTTCTCATTGTCGCATCTCCCTATTTCCTTCAGTGGACACCTTACGACCCATAATTCCTTGGTTTATTTAGCAGTTTTCTTCTTTATAGACCATCTCATCCACTAGAATGGTTAGACTTTACTGCATCCCAGAGTTCTATTTTAAGTTGAATCAGCAATAATCTATACTTATAAAATACTTGAATGATTGTAATTCTTATAGCAAAGATGACTTTCAGCAACACCCAAGTTAAATATGTTTTTAAGACTCCATTAGTCATTCCTTTAAAAGTGAGCTCATGACTCTGTGCTGAGTTTTAGCAACTGAATGCTGTTCTCTTTCTAAGGCAACTCTTCAGGTATTTAAGTTGACATAAATGATAGCATTGTAGACATCCTGGGTGTCTACAGTGCTTTACTTTCTGGTTATCTCTAATCTTCAAAACTCTAATGAAGGCATTATTAATCCCATTACTACACATGACAAAAGCAAGGCTCAAAGAAGTTAGCTCTATTGTTAAAATCAGCTAGCTTATCAGTAACCAAGCTGAAGTCTGAACCCACATCTGTCTTCTCTAAAGTCTATTTAATTATGCTGCTCCAATCTAAGCCAACGTTTCCCACATCAGGAGCCTTCTGAAGCATCAGTTGGCAACATGACTTCTGAGTAACTCAGTGCAATGCAAGCCCTGTGGAAAATGAGCCATGAGTTTGGGCAGCCTGGACTGAAAGTGTTGGCTCCAGCATAATTAGGTCTGCTGGTTCTGAGGTCTCTTAACCTCTCCAAGTTCCATAAGCAGTATGTCCAATAAGAAAGAAGAAAATCAATAAGCCCATTAGAAAATACAAAGAAAAGACAATTTCTCAATAAACTGCATGGGACACATAGCATCAGCTTGGAATAATAAGTATTCATACTAATATGTGGGCTGTAGGAAAGTTCCAGAAATGAGTGCTTCTTAGAGATACTGCAGAGAGTCCAAAGCTTAGGAACTGAGGATTCTGAAGAACAACAACAACAACAAAATATCTGCCCAGGCTGCAGAGGATCATGGGAGGATGGACAGACCAGTTTTAGGAATTCTGGGCTCATTTTGACTTCATATCCTAGCTCTGTCACTTACTGCAACTGCAGGAAAATCACCGGACCTCTCCTCTAAGCTCCAACTTTGTCATCTGGCAAAAGAGGAGAGTTATCGGACCCATGTGCTGGTTGGCATAGGAACTAGATAATAAACCCCACCTCAAGTGCTAGTATCATGCCTGCCACAGCACAGACTCTCAATACATGTCAACAATGTGACAACAATCTATTTGCAAGTCCTGAGGCCAAGGTCAATGCACCTGTGAATGGTGAAATATTGTTTCCCCCTAATAAAGAAAGCAAAAGACTTTTTTTTTAAAAATATAAACCAGCTTCCTTTCATTAATGCAGAAAGTATTTGTAATAGGTGTGAGGAATTAGTCTGTATTTATTCTTAGGGGTGAGTTCCGCAATTCAAGCATGATGTAGACAAACAGTCTTTAAGGAAGCAGTTAACATGTCACATCATGATTTTTCTATGCACAATTCTTTGTCCTTTTTGCTAATGTTTAATTTCTCTCAAATCCCCCAAGTATTACCCAAGTACATTGCTTTCACAACATGTTTACAGGTAAGGTACATGGAGAAGTTGCTCTTCCTCCATGTCTTCCACCTGCCTTGCTGGCTCAACCCTCACCATATCTACCCCAGAGGAAACCACTGTCACCTTCTGCAGGGACTCACATGCAGCTTTCCCAGCCTGCCATCCCCTCTTGCCCCTTTGGCCTCCTTTGTTCTGTTTTCACTTTGGGCATCTTTACAATCCTCTCTCGAAAGATTCTTTGTGATCACACCAAGTCACTCCTTCATTCATCCCTACAGCGCCCATTATAATAGCTGCTCTTCTACATGTATTAGTCTGATCATGTGATTAATTCATGTCTCTCCCTAGTAGGAAGGATGCTCCACAACACTGCACATGGGTTTGCTCATTCCTGGCCTGCCAGCATATGGCACACTTCTGTACTAAGTTAATAATTGGCTCACAGGAAGAACTCAACAAATGTTGTTGACTGCGTGATTGTTATTCACCCATTAGTCTGTCACCAGATTCTAACTAGAGTGATAATGGATTGGAAGAAGTGAAGATTTCAGATAGGAACCATTTACTTAGTTGGTTCTAAGAAATCATTTTCAAAAGAAAACCAGGAAAGTCAGAAGCACAAGGCCCTCCACTAGTGAACGAAGAAGATACAAATTATCTCTATTCTCTAAAGCCCTCTGCCAAGACAGAGGTGCAGGTTTCTGCTGAGCATATCTGAATTTGCTCAAAAGAACTATAAAGAATCCATTTCTTAAACGCCAATCAACTATGAATGGTGCCCAAATGATTTAACCCAGTGAATGACTGATGCAAATCATCATCTCCTCTGAGTTTTAGGGACTGTGCTTCCTCTTTTATCTTGAAATTAAGAAATTATCAGAGAGAGAAAAAATATGCTTTCTTAACATCGAAGGTTACAATGTTGCAGTTTTGTACCTAGTGGTGGAAACTCCCTGACATTGGCTAAGCCCAATTTAACGACTAGCTAGTCGGGTGAGAAGGGGCTGCCTTTTACTATACATATCAGAGACACTGACTCAGTGATTTGCCTGGGTCTACAGAAGGCAAATTCTGCTACATTTGTGTATGGGTGTGGGGTATGTGTTTGTGTGCGTGTGTGTGTGTGTGTGTGTGTGTGTGTGTGTGTCTATGTATGTGTGTGTTGCCACTGGTGCACAGGCTAGGCAAGTGTACCCATGAGCTACACTTCCAACCCAATGTTGCCAAGTTCTAATGTCTTTTCTTCATTCTTACTTATTATAAAGTAGGGAGGTTGACTATAGTACTTATTAGGCCTGAGACCTAAGAAGTCCCCCATTTAATAACACTGGTTAGTAACTAAAAGCTGGCTGTGTGATTTTATCTTCCCAAGCATTCAGTTAGGTTTAGTCGATAAACAGAATTTACCCTCCCACTGAGGACTTCTTTCTTATATTCTTCATTCACCAAGGCAACAAATCAGTTAGGTATTTACACATGGCTTAATCAAGGTCGAAAAGTGCCTCAAGAGGCAATCAAACTATGATTCTCAGAACACAGGCACCAGTTACAGCCTTTGTGTGACCCCTTAAAACTATTCACGAGCAAAACACTACCTGAGTAGCCAGTGGCTGGCCCAGTACTGGAGTAGTTTTCAAATGTCCATTCCTCAGGGGCCCTGGTTACACACTGATTATCATGGCCTAAACACAACACAAGTAAATTTGTTACTATTTATGATGCATTTACTTACTTTTTGACCACAAACATTTTCAGAAAGATATAAAAGCATAAACTTTGAAGTTAGATATGTGTGGGTCTGACTTTGCTATTTTTATTAGCTGAAAAAGTTGGGCAGGTTAATAAAAGGTCTCTGTGCCCCAGTTCCCTCTGATAGAGAAAGGAGATAATCACAGCCCTTGTGGGGTCACTAGGAGGAATAAAAGTAGTAATATAAACACTTTGCACAGTGCTCAAATAGTGTTTCACACCAAGTATGGTGTTTGCAAGTCTGACCACAGTTGTTGGTGGTATTGTGCCAGATTGTGCTTTCCAAAGATGGCCATGACATCATCTCTGCACCCGTTTCCTATGGCTACCATAATAAATGACTGCAAAACACAAGACTTTAAACATCAGGATTTTTCTCACAGCTCTAGAAACCACAATTCCAAAAATCAAGATGTCACCAGTGCCACTCACCCTCTGGAGACTCCAGAGAACGTGTCCTTTGTCTCTTCCAGCTTGGGTAGCTGTTGGCGTTCCTTAACTTGCCCATCATTGCCATCTCTGATTCCCTGACTACGCTGCCTCCCACTTTTCTGTCTGTGTCCAGTTTCCCCTTGCCTCCCTGGCACCAGTAGACCAGTCATTGAATTTAGGGCCCCAGGCTGGGGTTTGGCTCAGTTGAGAGAGTGCTGCTCTGTGCTCTGTCAGGACCTGGGTTCAATCCCGAGGACCACAAAAATGGGAGAAGGATATGGCAATCTACTGCCAATGCAATCCTGAAACAATCAGCCATTAAAAACCCTATGAAAGTTGCTGTGAGTCAGACCTGACTCGACAGCACCTAACAACAACAACCAAATAATACAGGAAAAACCATTTTATCTCAAGATCTTTAATTTGGATAACATCCTGTTTCCAAACAATGTAATGTTCATAGGCCCTGAAAACAGGCCACAGACATAGCTCTTTGGGGGCCCCCATTTAACCAACTGGTCTTGTAGAACCCTGCAGTCCTTTCATAAGGAAGTATAGTCTCCATGCCCTCCCCATGTATGGAAAGAGAGCTTTGTATCTGCCTTTGACAGAGCAGAAGTAAGGCTGCCAGACTTCTGAGTCTGGGTCCTCACGATGCTCTGCATCCCCACTTTCCCTAAGTGGAGCACACCTTCTGGAGCTCCAGTACCACAGACAGCCCAAATTAGCTCCCATGTGTGGGCCATGTGTGGAGTTCTGGCCAGCAGAGGTACCAACTGACACGTAGCAGCGACCACCCTCAACTAAGTAAACACACTTTCAAATGACTTCAGCCTCAATACTGAGTGTCTCCCCCAACTCAGGTGCTAGACCCCAGGAGACAGAGAGAAGCTATCTCCACTAAGCTCTGTCCAAAATGCAGAATCATGAACAAAATAAGTTGTTATCATATTAAGCCACTGAGATTTAGGGTAGTCTGTTGTATAGCAATGGATAATCAGATCAACTATTTAAACAAATGCATCAAGATTAAATTTAAATGCATATGAGATATATTCCTTGGATCTTAAAATCTTGGCTCTTTGCCTATCCAGATATAGAATAAGCAAGGAAACACACTCTCATGCACAAACATACACATGTAGTTCCCCAGGAAAAGAAAGCAGAGGTTCCCTCTCTCATTCTGAGTCAAGAAGCATGAAGGCACCCAGTAACCAGAAATAGAAGCTATATGATCTTGGAGAACCTTATATATCATGTGATCCAAATTGAATATTTTACACATTAGCATAATAAAGCTTAAATATAGTCCCACATGCCCCCTCCTCAATACAGTTAGTTATCTTTCAAACATCCATCTTGCTCTCATGGGCAAGAGAAAAATCTATCACAATCCTACCACCTTTACAACTTGGAATACTAAAAGGAAAAGAGTGTGAAGAAAACTGCTATGAATAGCTATTTTTGATCATCTCTTAACCAGATTATGAGAAACTTTCTTCTCTGTTATTTGTGGCTGAGGTTCAGCTCAGTTGGTAGAGTGATGCTCTGTACTCTGAGAACCCCAGTTCCATCTCTGTTAAATACCCCCATCTTTTTTTTGTGGTACTGGGGTTTGAACCCAGGGCCTTGCACTTGCGTGCTCTGCAAGTGCTAGACCATTGAGCTGCAACCCCAGCCCATTTTTTTTTACTTTTTGAGACAGGGTCTCTATAAGTTATGCAGACTGCCTCTGGTCTCAAACTTGGGATTCTCCTGCCTCCACCTCCTGAGCTGCTGGGATTACAGGCATGCGTCACTGCACCCGGCTCCAATACTTTTTGTTTATTTGTCTTCCTGCTTTACTCTCATGGATCCTAGGTTTTGGAAAGTATCCAGAGCACAGAAAGGAAAGTCTAAAATCACACAGCAAGGAATGAAGAACTTCTTTGTTCAAGGGTGATAGCATGCCCCGCCAAGATCTAATCTAAGAAGCAGGGTATAGATTCTAGACCAGTTTTACAATAAAGAACTTTCTGGAGTAATAGAAATGTCCCATGTCTTCTCTACCCAAGATGGCAGCTACTAGCCGCCCTCAGCTGCTGAACATTTTTTATATGGCTAGTATGACTGAGCAGCTGAACTTTTAATGTCATTTCACTTGAATTCCACCTACTGTAGAAGAACTGACCCTTACGCTCTCTGCAGAAACACTTTGAGATGTGCAAAGTCTCTGCTCTGATTGCTTAATGCCTTAGTGAGAGTGGACAGATCCCTGAGATGTGGCCTCAACTTGTGATTTCTGGGGTTAGGCAGAGTTCCCAGTAATGGGACCAGTAAGACCTAAAAATTCCACATGTGAACAGCTATGTGTGAGACATCATGACAAAAATATTTCCAGGGCGATTTACTAACATTCTTTTTCTCAATCCTAGGAAGACAAAAAATACAATTTTGGGTGTATGAAAGCTCTAATAACTTGCAAAGGTCATGAGCATTATCCAAATAACATGAAGAGGCTGCACAGTAATTTGTTTATAATTGGAACTCCAGCTTCTCAGTTTGCCCCCTGGAGTACAGTTGCATCCTGTTTGACTTTAGCAGGGTCAGCTCCTGTTCTCCGCCCTCTCCAACACTTCGGTCCTCTCCAGTGGCCTGAGCTCTCCACACCAGAACCTTCCCTCCTGAGGCCTCCCCATCAGCTACACCCCACCCTGCCCCTTCCAGGCTATGGTCATGCTGTTCAGGTGCTTTGGCCTCCACTCAAAAGGCCTTGTCCATGCTGTAGGGCTGAGTTCCATGGCCATCCAGGACCTTCCAGCTTTAGCTGAAGCTCCTTTCACACTTCCTTAAAATGCCACGCATTTTGGAAGGTGTTAAAATTACATATGTGGTATTTTTCTTAGTATGTTACGAGCTATTAAAGTATAAGACCATTTTTATGGTATAATCTTTAATGTCTACACAACACACAGTCCACTGTGCAAACCCCAGGACTAAGGAACACTGACTGAATGGAAGTGAATATGCCCAATACATCCTGCAACATTACGGCAGCCTTTTTGTTTTCTTTCTTTTCTTTTTGGCAGTACTGGGGAGTTGAACCTAAGCCCCACCACTGAACTATACCCCAGCCATGTCCCTTTTTAAATTTCTTTTTGTCAGTACTACAGGTTGAACCCAGGGCTCATACCAGTGTTCCACCGAGCCACATCCCTTATCCCTTTTTACAATTTTTCATTTTGAAATGGGGTTTCACTAAGTTGCAATAGGCTGCTTCTGGCCTCAAACTCCTTATCTTCTTCACTCAGCCTTCCTAGTTGCTGGTATATAGGGAAGCCCCACCCTGGCACCTTATACCAGTCTTGATTCATGTCATTTGACAGCACTTACTAATGTCAAAGGCACCCAGTAACCAGAAATAGAAGCTATATGATCTTGGAGAACCTTATATATCATGCGGTCCAAATTGCATATTTTACATTTTATTTACATTCTTGCAAAGATATAAAATGCTTCAAACAGCTTCAAATCAAATATGACATTTGAGAGCTATGACTGACCAGAGAACAGAATACATTTTGGGTTTTTTGCTTCTCTGTATTAAAATTTCCATGTTGCTTTAAAAAAAAATTACATTTTTGGCAATTTTTCAGGCTGATGGATTTGAGCTAATGGATGAAAAGTGACAAGAATCAAAGCACTAGAGACAGATGGGTGATGGTCTCAGCAGAGAAAACCTTTCCATGTGGAGCACAGGGGCAAATGCCTGTCATCCCAGCAACTTGGGAGGTGGCGGCAGGAGGAGCGCAAGTTCAAGGCCAGAGGCAGCCTGCAGAATTTAGCCAGATCCTGTCTCGAAGTAAGAAATAAAAATGGGCTGGGGGCGCAGCTCAGTGGTAGGGCACTTGCAAAGTATATGTGAAGCCCTGGGTTCAACCCTTAAGTAATGCATAGATATGTACATAGGTAGGTAGGTAGGTAGGCAGGTAGATAGATAAAAAAGAAAAAAGAAAAAAAAAAAAGATGCCTTTCCATGTCCCCAAGTGAAACCGGAATCCACACTCAAGGGGATGCTACCACATACACTATATATTCATTAACATAAAATGAAAATTATAACCAAAGCCAACAATATCATTTGCTCTTATCTGCTGAGCAAATGTGTACACTAACTAGAAAGACGCTTCCTGCTACTAATAATTTATCCCACAGTCCATTGTTACCCTTCTCATGTAATTAAAACATAGCAGGTAGCTGATACACGGGAGGGAGTGTCGGTATTAAAAATAATCTCTTCACAATCAAATTCAAATACTCATTTCACTTATGGCCTGTCTCCCCTAATAAATCAAACAATACTTCACTTTAAAAGCCATAGAAAGCTCTACTAACCCATCTTTATATATTTTAATTTAAAGTGACTGCCTATTCATAACTTTGCTCCATTCTTTTATTTAGTAAACAAACTATAAGTACCTACCTGTGCTAAGCAAGGTGCTCAGAGCTGTGGATACAAAGATGAATAGCTTATGGTTACTGTCTTCTGAGCACACAGCATAATAAGGGAGTCAGACAGGAAATAAACACATGCTTCACTCCACATTCCCAGCTGCCCAACACTAGGCACACCAAAGTGCAAAGGAGGAAGCCCTAGGCCCAAGCTGGGAGGACTTCAGATAAAAAAATGGTAAAAAAAAAAAATCTCAGCAAGAGCAATGTGGCCAGATCAAACATCCAATCAATTTTCAAGTGAAACCTGACCTCTCCTAAGGGACTAAATCCACACCCAGCTGCTCCAGTGGTAGGACTCCGCAAACGTGACATTGCCCTCCCAGGCCACCACTGCTAAGGCATGGGACTCCCACCATGGGCAACCCAAGGAAACGCCACTGAAATGGGCAACATCACTAAGCCACTATCTGGGATCTCACTTGGGTGGTAACATGCAGCTGCAACAGGTAGAAGTGGGGCCTGGAGGGGAAAGGTCATTATTACACAGGGTGGAGGGCCAGCTGAGGTTGCAAGCAACAGAAAGCATGAATGCTGGTGGCTCACCAGGAACAGAGGAGGAGGACAGAGGACCTTGCCTGTGAATCATGTCATCCAAGGTGATCCTGATGCCCTTTGGTCCAACCACTTCAGAGGGAGGGCAGCCCCCAGGGGCCCTGGGTCCCAGTGGTGCTGGGGTTACCTGAGTTCCTACCTACTGGGCTTGTGAACCCCATGAATTCCCTCTCCCTTCCCCAGAGCAAGTGTTGGCTGGACTGGAATGCGGTTCCCTGAGGTTTCTCAAAAATGGATGAGGTGTCAGAGTCCTGAATTATGGAAGGCACTGGCCATTCTCTCTGGCTTTTCCTGTTTTACAATGTGTCCAATTTACAAGTATTAGAATGCCTTCCTCTGACCCTTGGTGGATCTTTATCTTACTTTAGGGTAAATAAATCATGTTTGAGACATCATACTGAACAAATGCAATTTGTCTTCATGAAAAATAGCCCTTGGAAAGTGGGCAGCATTGTGTACTGATTAAGAGCAAGGACTCCCGGCCAGACTCCCACACCCCGAGCCAGCTTCTGCAGGTGTGACCTTGGGGAAACTACTGCACTTCCTGGAGCCTCTGCTTTCTTCTCTGTAAAATGTGGACCATGGTGGTGCCTGCCTCATAGGGCTTTTAGGAACATTAGGGGGAAAATTATGAAGTAAGTGCAGTACCAGTTTTTATGGAATTAATGTACATTCATGTCTCGTTAGGTGCCATCGAGTTGGGTCCGACTCAGAGACTATATACAACAGAACAAAACCTGACCTGACACTGACACTGTGGCATGCCAGTGTCAGTGCTTCGCTGCTATACACAGGGTTTATGATAGCTGATTATTTCAGGAGTGGGCTGCCGGGTCCTTCTCCCAAGCCTACAGCACCTGGTGTTCCCAGGCAGTCTCCCATCCAAAGATTAAGTAGGCTGACCCTGCTTAGCTTCTGAGACCCGATGAGATGGGACCCCAGTGTGACACAAATAACAATGCTTTGGATTTTGTAATTCTAGTGAATGGAAACAGGATCAGAAGTTGGGAGAGCTACATAACCTAAGGATTTACCATGTGTCCAGCACTGACCAGGTACTTGACATCCATGGTCTCAGGTGCATGGTCTGCCTAAGGCAATTCACAATTATCAAACACACACTGAAAGCCAACTGCATGCCAGCCACTAGGCTGGGGCAACAAAAATGAATGGAACATAACCCTTGTTCCTGAGGATTTCCCAGGGCAGCTGGGGTGCTAAAGCTGGCTCAGCAAACCTTGTGATCTGCCCTGGTTCCATCAGCTGGGAAATGAGGCTGTCTGATGATGTGACTCCTACAGTTGCTGCTTCATCCCGTTTTACCTGCTCTGGGGCAGCAGTCACACCACCTATCGACCATTCCTAGGCCTTTTTAGTTTTGCCACTTAGTAAGCACCTGTGCTCAGGGATGGTGTAGATGATCAATGCCATTCTCGTTGGAAGGTCTTTGGGGCCAAGTTGTTGGGACCGGGCTGCTAAAATGAGCTGGCAAAAGCACCATCCCTCTACAGAGTAAGACTTCACCTGGCGAAGGCAAAGACCAAACTTCAGAATCACAGTGTCGTAGAAGACACCTAGTCTAACCTATTCAGTGCTAGCCTAAGGTCCAGAGGATAAAGGTGATGTGCTCAAAGGCCAGTTAGGGCATCCCGTCCCTGACTCTCAAGCAACGGCTCTGTGTGCAGCTCTCCAGTCACACTAGATACTGGATAAGGAGCCAGAGTCAGATTGTTTGAGTTCAAATTGTTACTCTGCTACTTTATAACTCTGTCATTTCCATCCAAGGGATTGAGCCTCTCTCCCCCTTGTGAAGTTGGCATTAGAGTCATATCAAGCTGGATAATGTTCAAGGTAGATAATGTTTGCAAACTACCTGTATCTGACACAGACTGAAGCTACAGTAAGTGCTGCTGTGGCTGTCCCACACTTGTGTAAAGCATATCTGTTAGGCCCTACTGTAAACATTCTACCTTCAGCACCTCCTCCAATCTTCAGGACAATCCTCTGAAGTAGGTCCTGCTGTTAGCTCTAGGAAATAGCAGCACAGAGATGTTGAGTAACTTGTCAAAGGTCTCACAATAAGTGGCAGAACCAAGAATGAAAACATCTGTTTGCAGAATCTGAGACCTTGGCTACTGCACCATTGTGTAGGGTCCCTCATGGCTCCCTGCTGTCGATACTGAGTCTTCCTGTCTGTCAGACACAGCTATCAATGCTTAATGTGCATTAGCTCACTGAGTCTTCACACTGATGTGTGACATTAAATGCTCACATTAACACAGGGCACAAAATAAAAAGTGGAGACAATGCAGGAAGAAGGGAGGTAAGGGGCAAATGTCCACAACCACCAGGGAACTACTCTATGCAGAAAATGTCACTGGATACCTAAATGGGAAGGGAAGTTGTGACCAATGACTCAGGATGGGTAACAAATATATTGAGCCAGTTTTCTAGCTTCAGAATTTTCTTGAAGAGCCAGATCTCTGAAGTAATTAGGAGAGACTAAAGGGAGTCAAACACCAGCTTTGTACTTACTAGTGGTTTGTCTTTTACACTCAACCTCCCTGGGCCTTGGGCTGTCTTCTAGTACAACAGGAAAAGCAATATTTCATTTGCACAGTTGTTTTCAAAGTTAAAGGAGACAGATTTTAAGGGTCATGCACAGTGACTCCTATGGAATAGACAAATATTAGATCTCTCACATAGCACAGTGCGTGATAAACTAAGGCAGGTTGATTTGGGGGTGTTTATGATACAGATAAACCAAACTCTCTCCAGTGTAGGGAAGAACTGGAGAGTATAACCTCACTTTCCTTTCTAGTAAGGAAGGATGGAATATTCTGCTGAGAGGTGAGGAAAGAAAAATAATAATTCTTTGGATTTACCTCTGAAACAGGGAAAACTTGGTTGTATGTCCACACAGCTGTATCAGAAGAGTCCTTCCAGCATGTATCCTTTGGTATGACACAGAACGCAAGCCTGAGTACAAAGTCAAATTCCAGATACTCAATCTGAGACAAACTGCCAGGTCCTCAGAAACTCTTTAAGACGACATCACCCTTGTGGTTCATTATTACTCAGAGTGTTTGATTATAGAGTAGTGGTGTTTGTAGGTGCCAAGAAGTCGGGTCCAACTCATAATTACTCTCTGTACAACAAAACGAAAAACTTTCTGACACTGCCATGCTCAGCACTATGTCAGTGCTTCTCCGCTATTCATAGGGTTTTCAATGGTGGATGGTTTCAGGAGTGGATTGCCAAGTACTTCTCCCTAGCCTGCAGCACCTCATAGTCTCCCATCTAAAGGCTAACATGCCAACCCTGCTTAGCTTCCAAGATCAGGTGAGATCAGACGCTAGGGTGCAAATCCTCAATTATTGAACAATCCAAGCATACAAAGTAATTATTCCTTTCTATTGATTGTATTTTAAAAATCTGCAAAAAATGCTTAACTGCTACTTCATTGATTTTCTTTTGCCCTTTCATCTCACTTTCTCTGATATAACACTGATTAATACATCATTCTTTTCACAATATCTGCATTGTCAGTAAATTATTATTTGTGCCACAGAATTGTAATTCTAAGAGAATAAGTTTAATATTCTTATTGATGGATAAATATGCTGTTAACTTCCAGGGCAAGACCAATTTTCTAACACCTCAGTTCTATTTTCTCAAGTACATTACTGTTATAAAGCACCAATTATGGCTAATAATGGCATTATTCTCACCTCAGTAAGTACTTGGTTTGGTAAAGCTTTAAGGACTCTCAACTTTGGCAATCAATTTAGTTAACTACAGGGAGAAGCTGATTTCATGTAGATTATTACCTTAATGTCATTGCTCCCAAAGTTCGCATATGCTCAAAGCCAAGTGGTGCTCTGTATATATTTGCATATACTTCTATGAAGATTGTCTGACAAGGCATGCTCTGGAAGCCATTTTTATATAATTAGTTAACGAAGCTTGAGCTCCTATTTTTAACCTTCTTACCCCGAAATCTTTCTTGTTCTATAAATGAATGCCAGGCCACAGAAAAATCATAAACATGAGGGAATATAGAGATTACCTTAAGAAGGGGATTACTGGGGACACAGGGTCCCAGCTAAGTTTCAGTGGGAACGTAATAAACTTTATCTTACTCTTTGGGCCCCACGACCCCAATGTTATACCAGCCAAAAACTGAAATTCTTCCAAAATAACTTCTTACCCCCCAGCTCAAATAGCCACACAATTGTCAAAGTATGTTAATTTTGCCCTTTAAGTGTTTTGAATTATTACTCTTAATACTACCACCAAGCTTTAGTACTCACTTGTTCAATACTGCAACACGGAACCTTTTCTACTTTATACATTTTTAAAATTCAAACTGAGGACACCATGGAAGATACACATCAATAGGTGGCAACTGTAATCACTTGGACTTAAGACCAAAGAATGTAAAGGGCAATCTTTATAGCCCTAAAGTGTAAGATACTTTCCCCATTCTGTTGTATTCTCATCTGGAAGCTCTCTAGACTGCAAATATGATCATGCCTCTCTCTTGCTTAAATGCTTCTCTGAATTCTGCTCATCTCATGGCCCCTAACAACAACTAACAATAACGAAAGTCCAAGTCGAAAAGGTATTGAGTCCAGTTCAGAAACAGAACCTAATGTGTTTGAATACTGTAGAATGTATTACCTTGGATTCCCTGCAGTCCCATGGAAATGAACTGGTATAATCTCCCAAAGTTGAGACTGCAATACAGAAGCTTTTCTGTAGTCACTGAACATATTCTCTCTCAAGAATTCTGACATTAAGGTAACTTTTAATTAAACAGTTTCTGGCTTTAACAACAAAGCAGTATCTCTACCTTTTGATTTAACCCAAGCACCAGCAGGCCCTACCACAACTGATGGATGAAGGAACATGAAGAAAACACGGGAAACCTCTGTGCTTCTCAAAGTTCAGTCTGTGTAGGAAATCCACGGAAAACTTATTGTCTGTAATGGCGAATATAGTAAGAGATACATAAACAGAGTTACAGGAGCACTAGGGAGAGACTTTTCCAAGTAGGGCAGACAGAGCAAAGCAGTCTACACAGGAGAAATCACCCACACAAAGGTACAGGGTGTCAAGCATAGAGTGAACCTGATAATTCAGAAATTACAAGTATCATTATCATATTTTGGATTTTCATATGAAAACTCATATTGTTAATTTTTATGGCTACATTTCTTAATCAGGACTTGTTTTATTGATAATCTAATTTTTAACTTTTTAACATCAGTGAGAAAAAGTATTCAACACAGTTTGCTGTCCCCTATCTCCCTGTTAACAAGTTCAATTAATTACATTGCTTATACAGACTTGAATCACAAAAACAAAACAAAAATGAGAACAAAAACCACCTCAGAATAACTCCAGAATTTTGTTAGGGTTTTCTTTTAAACTTCAGCAAGTAATGCCCAATCTGTACAGGGACCCTAAGCACTGATAGCAAGACTTTTTTCAAACAAGCATAAACACAAACTCCTAAAAAAGGAAACACAAGCCAATTCCACTCATTTCCATCATACCAATGTAGTGGCAGGAATGATTATCCTCCTCCAAATGCTGGCTATTCACAGTGAGCCACAGTGATGGACAAGCAGGTATAACTTGAGAGCTATAATCGTTAGCTAATGTTCACAGCCTAGGTGTACACAGATATTTCAACTTCTGCCACATGAAACTTTTTACAAGCACTAGTAAATTAGTGAACTAATACTCTGAATTTCTACTTTGCCCACATTATTTACTCAAAGTGGATGAAAGCCACAGGACAAAGAAACACATTATCAAAATGAAGGGAGAGCCTGTCAGACATCCTACAGGACTGAAATGCCTCTGGATTGGATTACCAGCTTCAGAATTGAGATTCATATTAGTCCAGAAGTCTTTTCAGCTCCAGCACCAGGTTATAGGATATTCTGATACCACCACCATCCTTTTCCCTTCCACGTCCCTCCACCATCTCACTTCACATTTCCCCATCCCCTCAGGGAGAGCTCAACAACTCTGAACAGTTTTACTTACAATCGTGAAGTTCATGACTTTGAGAATCCAGATGGTCATGGCCAAGTTCACCAGTATTAAAATCATGAGGAGCAGGACGAAGAAATATAGGCATCTTTTCCGCCAGCCATAAATGCCCACTTTGTATACCTGGGGCCCCTCAGAGCCAGGCATGGTGCCTCGGTGATGTGTGTACTGTTCCTGAGGCATCTGAAATAAAAGAGGCAAGAAAGAAGTCCTCACATTAAAACTGCTGAGGGAGAGAGAGAGAAAAGGCAGAAAAAAAAAATCTACTGATGGAGAGATATGGCTGGCTGGTCTGTACATTCTCACCTTCCTGACATCTGTCAAAGTCTCTCTTCTTGTGACCAAAGTGGCTCCCCTGGGTGCTTGCTTCAGCCCCAAGTTGAATGCAGCCATCTCTCCTGGTATGTACTGAGACCTCCCCTCCACACAGATCCTAAGGAAAGGGACTCTGGGGAAGTCACTTCCACATAACTCTCGGAATTCTAACATTTTTTGAGGGACACCATCAGAGAGCTATCATTGGCTTCAAGGTAAAATGCAGAGTTAATCCAAGAGAGTAAATTAACCCTAGCGGTTCCTATTTGTAGTAGAAAAATAACTAGGCAAGCAATTCAGGCAATCATGCATTACTGCCAGGTGGTAGGTGGCAAAAGAAGCCATTTTTGACTTTTTCTCTATTTCAGAGTTTAAAAAGGTCCTGGTGGACACACGCCATAAGCATCACTTGATTTGGAAATGTTCAGCACACACTAGTCTACTAAATGCCTCTCAATTCTGTTAGCCCTTGTGATTTAGGAAGCTCTATTGGTTGTCAATCAACTTGTATATTTAGTAAACATAAAGGAGGGCCAAAGTCAAGTAAGATGAGCACATGCCTTCTGGGTGCTGGTAGGCAGAGAGGAAGGAGAATTTAGACACTGATCATAGCAGAGTGAGATCGGTCAAAAAATAATTATGAACCTGAGGTAAGATGTCAGCCCCCTTCAAAGTAAGGAAGATTTCCCAAGTAAGCTGTTGGTAATATACTAGTATTACAAGTACACTAGTATTACTAATTAGTTACCAGAAGAAATCCAAATGATCTTTTCACTTCTATAAAATTCTAAAACCAAAACAACTTTAAAATGAAATACAAAGCTATAATTGACTAATCATTCAAAATGGTAAATAACCAAGTACTGCATAGAATGGTTTGCTTAAACTGAATTGCACGAATGTAGCATAAAGGGCTTTGGCATAGGGTCTTCTGAACGTAGTAGCTCTACTCTGCTTTGATGCATGAGACAACATGGCCCACTATTTGTTTTCATTCAGATTACCTCAGAACTTTTATTTTGGCCTTTTTACTTTATTTGGCCCCCATTTAGGAAACCACATTCCCTGCAAATAAAGCCTGCTTGTTTATTCTTCTCTTAGCCAATCACAATTAAGGTAGTATGTGATGCCAAAGTGACCATAATGCCAAAACAAAATGTGGGTCCTAAAAATCACATCCTGGTTATTATGTCCTCTTTTAGATGGTTCAGAAGATGATTTTATAGTTTTTAGATAATGAGCAAAATGCACACATAAAACCTACCCCTCTCCCCAAGAACCCATGGCCATTTTGCATCAACAGAATTGCACTTGAAAACATGCGTGAGTTCTTCCTTATGGTCATCTAATACCCCATGAAAGCCTACATGGCATCTGTCTCATTCCAAACACTACTATAGTGCTGATATCAGTCCCAAATAGGATTACATGTTTAAATATATGTAATGAATGAAAAAATGAACACACAAATTGTGAGCAAATGAATGATTCACCATTCACTACTGGGTCTATTGCCGTCTGAGCATATATAAAAGTCCAAGCACTGGGAGGTTCCTATATGTATCTTTGCAAGTGTCCACTTCAAGCTCAAAAAGCACTGGGTTCCCAGCAAAAGAGTAAGCTTTGTGCTGTAAGATGACCTCAATTTTACAGCTCAGCTCCTAAAAATTCGTGTGTAGCTCATGGATCTGTTGTAAGAGGACAGAACATAAAACAGTCATAGCTCACTGGCCTTATTGTACACCAAGATCAGTTAGAAGTAGAGTATTTCATAAGCCTGAAAGAAATCAGACATTTTCCATTTAACCATATTCTTTAAAATAAGGAAATGATCACAGAATCTTAGGGTCATACCTGCAAAGGTCATTTGCTTTCAATCTACTAATTTTATGAGAGAGTTCAGTCAGGATTAGAAAACTTAACCCCAAGGTTTACATCTACAAGGCTTGTGGTAAGACGAGGACATGGGGCACCATCTATGATTCTTGCAGCCATAAAAAACAGTAAGACTTCCCACAAATGATCATACAGAAACTAATGATATTGCCACCATGCCAGCTGCCTTTCCCCTGTCATTCATTCCTACTAATGGTATCACCATGTAACTTAGGTATAAAATGGTCATTCATTGAAATGGTATCTTCAATTAATGTAAGAGGGTGGGGATGTAGACATCACACTTATTTTTTATAAATGCACACATTGTTAGAACTTGACAGAATGTAGTCATTATTTCAAGTAGGGACTCTCTGTTCTGAATGTACATCACAGTCAACCATGGAGTCATTAAAAATACCTACACCTGGGTTAATTAAATAGCAATCATAGATCTGGCACCTGGCCATCCGTATTATAACCGCTACCCAGATAATCTCAAGGGTACACAGGCATGCATGCCATTGGTCTAGAACAATGTTGTACAATCTTGATTATGCATCAGAATCAAAAGAACCTAACAAATACAAATTCTGACCTCTGTCATTAGAACCCCGGCCTCAGAGTGTTCCACTGTTAAGATGCTTCCCAGCTAATTCTAAGCCATTGAGATAACATCTAGAAAACTGGCTTTCCTTTTATTCCCCCACGGTATTGCCATCTTAAAACAAAAGTCTCAAAGTAACCCTTGCATGTAAAACTCTAAAAATGCAGAGCACTTCTGCTTAAAGCAGAAACAAGGGTCTAGTTGCCTTTAAGGCACCTCAGTAGAACCCCTGAACCACTGATTTTGGCCAGAACCATCACTGACCAATCAAGGAGTTCAGTGTCAGGAAGAAGTAGCAGCTCCCTTTCCAGTCACATGGTGAATTAGAAACCGGGCAGGGATTAGAACCCAGGTCCTTTACCATATAATGTAGTGGCCTGTTCTGCATGGCATGAAGCTCTTGCACCTGTACCATCCTCCCTTTAATGAGCTCCATGAACCAACATGCTCCAACTCTGTAAAACCAGTATGGAACAGGGAAGGGAGGGAGCAATTTCCAGTGAGTGATCATAACATAAAGGCTTGTCAGGTGAACCTAAGGTAACGGAAACATCCATTATTAGTAAGTGCAGGACAAGGGAGATCTACATAGACTTCTAATAAAAAACATGTTGAAGTGATACAAAAGAAGAAAGACAATCTCTAATACATGTTTCTTCTTGTTACTTCCCAAAAGAAATGGGAATGAAGTTGAAGTTCAAGTTCTTACTTAGGCAGCCCTCGCTGAAGGCCTAGAAAAGGGTCTGCAAATGCATGAACACAGTTAAACATTCCTGTGAAATTAAGAAAAGTAGGATGGTGTCACTCTAACTTTTTGGACTTTTTGAGCTAGCTTCAGCAGATTGGTCCTCACTTAGGAAGTACCTGTATATTGGCCCTATAGAGTTAAAGGGTAGTCACTCTTATTGTTTCTACCTAGAGATTGATTAGCTAGCTGACTATTGGCCAGGTTATAGGACTTGTTTTTCATAGAAGAATGGAACTTGATCTGGTGACTATTGACCAAGTCCTTACCTATTTCTTTTGAAAAATGGGACTCAGGACAATGAAAGTCATGTGGTGCCTCTTTTTCTACTCTGACTTCCCTTCATATTGGGTGGTGGAGGATTTCCAGGTACTGGAGAGTTCCAATGAAGAGGAAACTGAATCAGGGGTTCCTATGCTTCGGGTGCTGTAGAATATGTTTATGTATAAGGTTTGTAGTACCTAGAGAGGCACTTTCTTGCTGGCTCCCCTGGCATTGGAATGTCTTCCGGGAATACTCTTTCCACACATGGCACCAACCCAGCAAGCATGAGAGCATGAAAATACTGGAGCAGAAGGATATACTCAAGGTACACATGACCTGCAGCAGCCAGCACTAGGAATGTGTGGGTAGAAGAGGAGAAATACACCCATAGGAACAAGAAGTTTTCAGATGTGTAAAACCTGAAGGGTAGAATTCAACTCTCATTGACACTTAGTCAAAACAGACCTTCTGTATTCAAGAATATACTCAGTTCATCACGTATAATTACAATGCTCCACATTATTTTTTTACTTTATAGGAATCACAAAAAAAAGGAATTAATTAAAATACTCCTGTCTATAGACTATGTACACCATGGGTGTTTCTACCTAAAGTTGTGAGCTTCAAATATCACAATCAAGAATTAAAAATTTCTGTTAAAACTGACATAGGAAATAATTCTCTTTCTATTGTCTATACATAAAATGATAGTGGCAAAGAGTCATCAAATCAAGAAGCAATCAAAGGTTATGTAACCAAAATGCTTATAAGGATGAGACAATTATTAATAATATTATTCTATATTTTATGTTATCTTTTTAAAATTAATTTCATTTCTCATTCTAAATACATAATTTGTGTCTTTCACCTCAGTTTGCATCCCTAACTTTTGTTTTTTTCTTAAAAAACAGTCACACAGAATAACTTTCCATCTTCGCAAACCCCAGATCCCCTGTGGTCCCTCCCATAAAGCTCCCTATACAGGAATGAGGGTCTCAGTGTAACACCTCACCAGACACTGCTGCCACACTGCACCCTGTGGAAGGGAAAGTTTTGTGTTCTACTATGGGTGGTTTCAGACTTTAGGGTGCCCAAGAATTATTCTAGGAAATGGATAAGTCCATACAGAGATTCTAATTCAGTAAATCTGGGGTGTATCTCAGGAATCTCTATTTTTAACAAGCACCAACACTGATTCTGATATACGTACCCCAAGAAGCATGCTCGAAAAACACAAATTTATGCCTCCACTAATGCTCTTCACTTAGATTACCCATTGTCCTCTCACCTCTCTTCATATAAACTTTGCTGTCCTTCATAATTTCTATAGCATTCCTACCCTGGAACTATTATTTCCATCACAGTCTTTCAGAATTTTATTTGCTTTTAAAATATATTTGTAGGAAAATCTGGGTATTTCATTACTCTCTTAAATTAACTAACTATTAAAAAATAACTTAATAACAACTTTACTGAGCTCTTACTACTTGCTAGGTCATCTTCTACACTTTTTTCACATATTAACAGAAATCTTACTAGGCAGTCACGATTATTAGAAATTAAAGTCATTTGACTATGTGGATCATAACAAATTATGGATAACACTTGAAAGAATGGGAAAACCAGAGCACCTAACAGTACTCATGAGGAATCTGTACATGAACCAGGGGGCAGTTGTTCAACCACAAGGAAACACTGCCTGGTTTAAAGTTGAGAAAGGTGTGAGTCAGGGGTGTATCCTTTCCCCATATCTCTTCAATTTCTATGCTGAGCAAATAATCTGAGAAGCTGGACTTTATGAAGAACATGGCATCAGAATAGGAGGAAGATTCATTAACAACTTGTGTTATGCAGATGACACAACTCTGCTGAATGTGAAGATGATTTGAAACATTTACTGATGAAGATCAAAGAACATAGCCTTCAGTATAGATTGTGACTCTACATCAATAAAACAAAAATCCTTACAACTGGGTCAGTATGCAACTTCACAATAAATGGAGAAAAGATTGAGGTTGTCCAAGATTTTGCTTTGCTTGGCTCTATAATCAACACCCATGGAAGCAGCAGTCAAGAAATCAAAAGATGCATTGCTCTAGGAAAAGCTGTGGCAAAAGAATTCTTTAGAGTATTGAAAAGTAAAGGATTCACAATGAAGACGAAGGTGCGCCCGACTCATGCCATGGTATTTTCAGTTGCATCATAGGGTTGTGAAATCTGGACATTGAACAAGGGGGACTGGAGAAGAATTGATGCTTTTGAATTATGGTGCTTGAGATGATTATTGAATATTCCATGGACTGCCAAAAGAACCAAGAGATCTGTCCTAGAGGAAGTGCAACCAGAGTGCTCCTTGGAAGTAAGGATGGCTAGACTGCATTTTATGTATTTTGGACATGCAGTCAGGAGGGACCAATCCCTGGAGAAGGACATCATGTTTGGGAGAGCGGCAGGGTCAATGGAAAAAAAAAAAAGCAAAACCCTGCAGTAAATGGATCGACACAATGTCTGCAACAATGAGCTTAAGCATAAATAAGATCCTGTGCTTGGCACAGAATCGGGGAGTGTTTTGTTCTGCTGTACATGGGGTTGCTATGAGTCAGAGTGACTCTACCACACCTAACAGCAGCAGTATCATTTGAACCTAAAATGTCACCCACAGGTTGTGTGTTTGAATATTTGGTCCCCAGCAGGTGGCGCTGTTTCCAGAGGTGATGGAACTTTGGGAGATGGGTCCCAGGTAGAGGAAGTAAGTCACTGGGAATGAGCTTTCAGGTTTCCCCAGGGGTGCCCAGGTCCACAGTGAGCTCTCTCTGCTCCTTATCTGCCACAATATGAACAACGCTCCTCTGCCATGTCTCTTGCTGTCTCATCGGCTGTGCCTCCCTCATCAAAATGGACTAGCATCTTCTGAACCACGTACCAAGGGAATTTTTCCTCCCTTAAGTTGTCCCATCTATTATTGTGGTAACAGCAATGCCAAAGCTAAGTAATACAACAGTTAATGAAACCAAGACAGAGTAGGAACAGAAGTGTATTTAATTGTGGCCTCTTTACAGTCTTTGGTGTCTTCACCACTAACATTCCCAGATCTTTCCTGTCATCAATAAAACAAGCCAGAAATGCTCAGCTCATCTTTAGTGTCTACTCTGTTTCCTTATTTCATTCTCATTAATGCTCAGGGCTTCCAGATCCTTGGTAGCTCCAAGGAATCTCCTCCTCTCATCCATCTACTGAAATGGTCCTTAAAGTCAGTAAAATTCAGTGTACTTTTCCTAATTCTCATTTCCCTTGGAACTTCTGCAGCTTTAGGCAGTGCCAACTTCCCTTTTTACCTGGAAAATATGTCTTTCTTTGGCATTCATCCTTCCTCTTTTATCCAAGTTCACGCTATGAATCAATGTTCACTCTTTCCCCTGACAGCCAGTGCTCCACATCTTCCTTTAATTTTGTACTTCTGTGAAAACAGAACTCAGATTGCCACTCTAACTCCAGTTCTCATCTCAAATTTAACATATATAAATGTCTCTTATTTACTCACTTATCAAATCACTACAGAAACACTGATCAAACCCCATATACTACACTAGATTCTCAAGATATGGCACAGAAGAGGTGTGACCTGCCTTCCTTGACCCACAAGCTGCACAGTAGGGGAAAGTGGACAATGTACATGCAAGAAACAAAGAAATCATCTTCAGTGGCTACACCATACATCGGGTGACATTCAAGGGAAGGTACTTTATAAATACTGAGCACGACAGAACTCTGGGAAGATGTATTTCAGCTGGGACTTGAAGGATGAGAAGAGAGTAAAGGGAAAATGGGGTAAAGAAGATTCCTGAGCAAAGGAAAGAAAGTAAAGGCTGAGGTACTGATGCACATGGGGCAACACCACCATTTTGAAACAGGTGCAGTGGGGATGGGAATGAATGGAGTTGAAAAAGTTGCCTGGAGTCAGATGATGCTTGGCCCCTGAGACCATGGTAAGAAGCTTGGATGCTCCTGGAAAGGCAATGAAACACCATAGCAGGATATGGAACAAGGGACTCAAACAGGAATTATAATTTTAGAAAGGATGTAGCAGTGCCTAGACCACCATAGTTATAAAATAAGTATTTCTTGCTAGATCACAATGAACAACTTTTTCCCATGCTCTATAAGGACCTGCCAATCCCCTCTCAAAACAATATACCATTGAAAACCCTATGAATAGCAGAGAAACAGTGATAATGGTGCCAGGTATGGCACAGTGTCATTGAGTGTTTTGTGGGTCACTATGAGTTGGACCTGACTTTATGGCACCTAACAACAACACATAATATCATACTTTCAAAGTACTCCAAAAAGTTGAATAACTCAGCAAAATGAATCTTACCCAGTTAAGTTTCCTTCCTAGGAAGCTTCCTAGATCTTCAATTTCCAAATACACCCACCTCTTAATAATCACAAGGCAATAATAATTTATATCAGTCTTTTTGGAACTTCTTTACATTGTTTTCATGATTTTTTTACATATATATGTGATCTCTCTGAATATAGGTTCAATTCTTCTAAGTTTTAAAGCCTCCTTGAACTCCATTAGCACCTAAAACATATCCTATAATGTGCTTGCTCAATGATTGAATAAATGAAAATCAAACCAATGTTAAGTAGCAAAGAACACTCTGTGGTTGTAAGTAAAGAAGCACCTATACCATCTGAGGTAAAGGAATGAGAACTCAGACAACCTTGCTTTTCCAAAGGCACAGACATTTATACCAATGCTAAGCAGCCTTAACTCCACAGCATTATTTTGCTTCTTCATGAGACTATTTTCAGTGTTCACCTGTTTATAAACAGATCCAGTTGACTTAAATATAATCTGTTATGTAAGAAAATAGAAGAGGGTTATGTTTCCCAGAGAAATTAATATAGAACTCTGTTCTTTTGCCACTAGATATGAATAAACTATTAACAGTCAAGACAATGTCATAACTACCCATGACCCCAGGCTAATAAGTTGTCAAATATAGAAGTGGAGTTTCCAAAATGGGCATATTACTAGAGCATGGTTTTGAGAGCTCTGACCACATGGTCTCAGGCATTCAAATATTTCCACCTGGGATCACCTATCAGTAAAGAATCAAGGATCTGATGTTAATCTATGATGACAATCTTAAGGAAAGGATCTGATTTCTGACTTGGCCTTTTGAAGATCATCCTTCAATCTGTTTCACTTCTGCTACTGTAACCACCACTAACATCTCAGTGACTCTGACGCCCATGCAGCTTTCTAACATTAGCCTCCTAGGAGTCCAACGTCAGTCAGAGGAGCCTTCTAACTTTATACAGATCCTGCACTCACTGTCAAGTTGTCACAGAGATCCTTAAACTGGGCCCGGCCTCAGCAGTACCAGGATCCTGTAGCCACTGACCCTCTAATTAAGGAATGATGCAGAGCTTCAGAGTGATGAGTCTACTTCCTTGACATGACTTGTCCTCTTAAAGATAATGGCCTGATCCTACTCACATGCTCATTAATTTTATAGTATGTTGACACCTCTTCCTATATCTAAATGTTAGATGGCTATGAAAATCTTTTCATTGGCCCTCTTCTGACATTTCATCTGTATATATATAGGAATGATGAAGAGGCTGGGGCACCATGGTATGGCACCCCTTAGTTATGATAAAAAGTAGAGCAAGGCAAAGACTAAACTATATGATCTTGCCTAGCAAGAAGATATGTGATACAAATCAAGGAAGCTAGGGTTTTTGGTGTGATGCATGTGTGTGTGAAACTCCACAATAAGATCTCCAGTAAAATGAGAAGTAAACATAAGCCATGTAATTGCACAGTTGTGATCAGTTTATATAAATAGCAGACTTATTACTGTTTCCAGAGTTTATTGTGGAATCTGAACCATTTGAGCATCCTGGCACATAAATATTCTTCCATTAGCCATGTTAATTTTGTGGTTTCTGATTTACAACTATTTGCTTTCAGGGTTGTTTTCATTCAGCCATCCATACAAAGTATTAGTCTTGGATTACTAATGTCTGGCACAATTTAGAAAATTATAACACACTCACGTCTTGTTTTGATATAATAATCAACATTTTTCTTCTAAAATTCATCCAGAAAAGTAAATGCTTGTTTATAGGCTAGGAATGATAGTTTGTAAGCAAATATTTAGATTAATTTTAAAATTAGATATTCCATATTTTAGCTTTCTAAGAATTGGAATATGTAAGTGCTGAAAAACTTCTAAAATTAGAAAATCACATGTATTTAAAAGAGCATATTTCTAAATCTAATTCAGTCTACTAAATGTTGCTAAGCTATAGTCCCATAGAAACATATGGGAATTTATATTTTAAACAACTGCACTATTTAAAATTGTATGGATGTATGGTATATAAGTTTGCCAACTCTTTAGAGATGAGTTGTGAAGTTGTTTTTCAGGAATTTTGTTACCTATGATTATTTAAATCAAGGAATACTTGTAAGTTCTACTATATGCAGGAACCAGACATTCAGCAGTTAATAAAACTGACTTCCTGCCTCATTTAGACCTTCTATATTAGTGGAGGAAGAAATAAACAGATAAATTGTGATGACTAATACTGATAGTCAACCTGTTGGTTGACAAGTATCTCAGAGATTAGTAAAGCAGCCCTGTGGGTGTGACTATGAAGTTGTTTCCAGAAAGGATGAACTAAAAGGAAAAAATCCACCCTGAATGTGGGCAGCACCATTCCATAGGCTGGCAGCAAGAATGCAATAAAAGGGAGGAAAAAAAAAACATACTATAGACATCCCTTCTTTCCTCCCTCTCTGCTTCCCGCCCACCATGATGTGAGCTTCTCTGCACTGCCACACCCTCCCTGTCATAATGGGCTGAAACCTCTCAAACCATGAGCTAAAATAGATCCTTCCTCTTTTAAGCTGTTTGCATCAGACATTCTGTCACAGCTAATACACAAATAAATATGTAAATTCTCGTGTTTATTCTTGGGAATCAGCCTTATGAAGAAAAAAGTAGGCAACAGGTAACAGATGATGTTGCAGAGCTCCATTTATGTTGGGGAGTTCCTGGCAGGGTAAGTTTCATAGTGGAGAGCTCTAAGCAAAAAACATGAATGAGCAAGTGAGGAAAGACTGAGGACATCTGGAGAAGCTTCTAGTTGGAGAAAACAGAATGATCAAGTGCCAAGGTCCTGGGCTGAGGGCCTGGTTGGCATGTGTGAAGGACAATATTTCCAGACCACACTGGACCAGGGGAAGAGTTCTTGAAAACAAACTGGGGTATAGGCAGAAGCGGCAGCAAAACCTTGGGTAAGACACCAATTGTGACAGGAACCTCTTCAGAACAGCAGCTTTGAAAATGAGGTGATCAACATCATTAGGGGATCACTGGCTGTTCTCTAGGGAGTAAGCATCTGGGGATGATCATGGAGGAGGAGAGGACAGGGCCCCAGGGACTTGCAGAGCACTGGCAAGAAGGCACAGAGTTACTATAGGTGGACACCGATCAGAAAGCACAACCAACAGGATTTGCTGCTGCTCGAGGAGCAAGTCACAAAGAAAGGACTGAAGTCAAAAATCATGCCAGAGTTGTGGCTTCACAGCCATGAGGGTGAGGGTGCGGCTTCTCAGGAATGAGAACAGGGCAAGAAGGGTGCAGGAGGCCCACAGGACAGAACATGGATGGTAAGTGCTGGCAGAGGACCACAGGGAGTCCTGTTTCTTTTGAAATGCACAGAGACCCCAAGGGGTAGCCCTTGGAAATGACTGAGTCTGCAGCATATGGGTAGGAGGAGCATAAGTCTTGCCCTCAAGTTTAAAATACTGCTCTCTGGTGAGCCAGAAGGCATTCTGGCATTGTGAACATCAATTCTTACCATCCTAGAGATACAGACACACACATGAGATGCCAGCGAAGGACTTTTAGACAGAAATGTACATGGATACACACATGCGTATCTGCACTTGTCATTATAAGATACGTGGGTTGCATCTGCTCATGACATCACTCTGGGAGACCAATATTATTAGCACAGTTTCATAAACAAGAAACTGTTGTCCTAAGTAATGCAGGAACGTTCTCAAAAACCCCTAACTAGAAGTCAGTTAGGGTCTGGACTCAACCTTAGGTCCCATTTTCTTTTCATTGCATAGAGTGAAAGAGAGATCTGGCTTTCTCTGAAAAGAGTGTCAAGTGTGGACAATCACCATGGAGGTGTGTTCAGCGTGTAATCAATTTAAAAGTGCGCAAACACTGCCCTATCTGGCAAGCCCATACGTTCCCACAAGCCCTGCCACAGCACTGCTCTCAGCATTTGTTCTTGTGGCAGTGGTAAAAGTAGGGAATGGAGGAGAAAGAGATTTAACATGAAAATCAGAGTATATCATGTTTATGTTAGGGGTGAGTGCTTTTGAGAAAAGACCCCAACGAAGAGGTAGCCTCATGTAGAAGTTAATATTTAAGCAAAGACTTGAAAGAATCTCAAGAACTGTTAAAGATTTGGTTCCATATGAAGCTCAGGGATATCATCTTAATGCTGCAAGTCCTCAATGCTGCAAGTCAAGGACCAGAGACAAACATGTGAACTGAAAAGCGTTGAGCAGAAAAAATAATTTCAAATGCCTGACTGTAGGTTTAATCATGTCACCTCCATAGGCAAAGGATGCCTTGTCTTCCCTGGCATGGACAGGTCTACAAATCCTTTCCGCAAACCAGCTGCCCTGCACTGAGTAAGCCCAGTGTTTTGTAAACCTCCATGGATGTTTCTGACAAAAATCAGATAATGACAGTCACAGATGAGCTACTACAGCTCTCCTGTGGCTTGGGGACCATGCTGCATAATCAACTAATAATGAACACGACTCAAACACTTAAGATCAGCGAATGAGGTGCAAAGCTTGAAGGGAATGCAGACAACATAAAGCCTAAATTATTTAACAGAGGAGAAAGCAGGTTCAGGAAGGCAAAGTGACTTAATGAAGGTCCTAGAATAACTCAGTGATGAAATCAAACTCAGGTAAACTGAAAACCAGTATGTTTCCCAGAAATTCCAGGCTCCAGTTTTTCCCATCTGAATCCCTGTTTCCCATCACTTTTTCCTCAACCACCACACACAGATCTTTTGAGCTATGGAGTCAAAAATATACCATGACCAAACCACCAATTTTTTTACATAAAAAGCAAGTATAAGTTATGACAAATATCTGTGTGATGGAATGATGCACCAGATCCTTCTCAATGTTTGACTTATTTAATCCTCATGAACATATGATTGTAAGGCATCACTGTCCCTATTTTACAGGTAAGGCAACTGAGAAACAGGTTGAGTTACCTGTCTCAAGTTATTTGTTGAAGATATAGCCAAAATTTGAACCCAGAATGCCTGGCTGAAAAAAAATCTGTCCTTTGTGTTAGAATGCTCCCAAATATATGTGAATAATTACTCAGAACAGCATGAGTACTAATTAAAAATATATGTATATTAAATTGTTTTAGCTAGAATTTCCCAACATGGATGCTAACTAAGTCCAATTATTAAATAATTGAGGAACTGCTGTAATTCAGTCAGGGTACATGTTTCTTTAAGTATAGGCATTTTCTCCCAGGAAATAAACCATCTTGGATGTGACTCTGAAACCCATAAATTTTTACAACATCATGAAAAACAGCTAGAGCAAATTAGGCACATCCTTCTGTAGTGATTCAGTAATTCCATAAAATTAGCATTGATCCAGCAGAGTCTCCCCTGACAGTTGTTTGGCAAGATCTTTAGCTACTACCTGTGCTCTGGAAATGAAATCTGTGGTCTGAAAGGAAATACTCATCTCACTTTCAGTCACTTGACCTTTTATTCTTAAAATTGACACTTCCAGAAACAAGTGTCTTAACAATAGATGAGAGTTATTATGCACTTTGCTAATCCCTGTGCATGTTTTCATGAATGGGTGTGTGTGCACATAAGCATGTATGTCTACCAAGGCATAATTTACTTCCAGTGAAATACAGGTAGATAGGAACTAGATAGCTCATGAGTTTTACAAATCTGGACTTCTTTGTCAACAGTATTTGAATAAGGTAGGGAATATTTCTATCACCCCAGAAAGTTCTCCGATGTCCTTCTGTAAGCAATCTTCTTCCCCAGAGCCAAGGACTGTTCCAACTCATCCCCCATTTAAAGCTTTTAATTCTAGCTATGCTCCCATGAGGTCGTTATTCGGGCAATGTCTAACTTAGACAGCTGTGCCACCATCCGCCACACTGCTCTTCAGCACCTCTTTTCAATGGGTTCTTACCCCATCTCAACCATCTTCCCAGAAGGAATTAGACTATGCCTTAATTATGCTCTGATGTCCCTGCATTAAATCCAGAATGATGCTCTACATGCCACCTGTGGCAGAATGGAGAAAACAGCCACTTAAATCATTGTCTACATTCTGTGGCTCCACTGAGAAACTGAGGAAAGTGTCTACAGATCAGTAGGGTGGGGGCAATGGACGAAGCAGGGAGTGGGCACTTGAAGGACTAGGAGTGTCCAAACCCTGCCGGCCACTATACCATGACAAATAAGACAGCAGGCCCCGTTCTTTAGCTTTTTCTTGGTGATGTAGACAACCAGATTTTCTCACAAGAGCTTACAAAACTTTAATGCTTTGTAATTTCTTACGGTTGTTAGGTGCCATCGAGTCAAGTCCAACTCATGGTGACCCTATACACAACAGAACCAAACAGTCCCCGACATTGTGCCATCCATGCCTGGTGCTATGTCAGGGCTTCTCTGCTATTGACAGGGTTTTTGATGGCTGATTGGGGAGTGGGCTGCCGAGTCCATCTCTTGTTTTTGTGGTGCTGCAGCTCAGACCCAGGACCACAGAGCATGCAGAACAGCACTCTACCAACTGAGCTAAGCCCCAGCCCCACTTTGTAACTAAGGCAATAATTAAACACACTTTGTGAACTAACAGGCAGCTATAAGCCAGCCCTTGAGTAGCCAGTTTAGGACCTGCCTTTGGATCCTCGGTCTGAGAAACATCTGGAAGAGAGACCACAGATCTTTGAAGGATGGAGTAAACTAAAACTACAGGAATTAATGCTCAGCATGACATGGTAACAGGTTATGCTGTCTAGCCTGGTCTATAACCAGTTCCCCAACCAGGGAAGCAGGTAACAACTCTGGTAAACAGGCAGTGACCACCACAAAGAAACATGGGATGGGAAGGTGACACAGACTGAATACAGAGAAAGAACAACAAAGATGTTAACAAAAGAGAAGAAAGAACATATTAACTAGAGTGAAGAAAGAAGACCCCCACAGGCCAGCCTGGAATGGAAGGAAAGCAGTGTGGCTCTGCTCACGGACTGTCTCTGTCCTTAGCGTCTTCTTTCATTAAACACACCAGGCTCAGTTCCGCAACCTCGATCACAATTAGCGCAGGAGGATACTGTCATGTGGGCTGCTGGGAGAAGGGACCTAACCCTGATACTTATTTACTTGGAGTTCAGTGAAAGCAGCTTTGGTGGCAACTACTTCCACCCTGGTAAGTAGCAGCACAGTATCCAGGCATTCAAAATACGTCCTGAGGAAATCAGGGTGCTCACAAGACAGTCTGATCCTATCACCCCAGCAAGGGAAAGTGGTCTGCACAGGTCAGAGTTTTTAATCCCTGGCAATGGAGTTCTTTTCGGGGAATTGTGTTTGCTTTAATAGATGCCATTGCTTTATCTGTTAGAAAAGAAAATAAAGCAATTCCTCCCTCAGCCACCTACACACCTCGGGCCCCATTAGTACAACTATCAGCAAAGAATTTCCAGCCAACCAATCTCCCAGGATTTATACACACTGTGAACTGTGGCGACACAGTCCTCCCCTGGTCCTGCAAACCCATCTCAGAGGCAGGTCAGGGGCCACAGCTTACATGCCTTCCTTTATGGGAGGCAGTTCACACTTGACAACAGGAATCCAAAGCAATCATGGAGACGGTCGCCCTTCTGTGTGGCAGCAAAGGTGAAATACGGGGGGCAGTGGAAGTGCAGATAAATTCAGGCAATGCAAAAAAGTCACCAGGAGAAGTCAGTTTTCTGATTGTCTCCAGTCTTCATTTTATCCTGAGCTGCCTACATCATTCTTTCTCAGTTTGCCTGTGTTCTCTCCCTTAGCAGGGGTGGGGTTTGGCTCAATTGGTAGAGTGCCACTCTGCACTCTCTGAGGCACTGGGTTGGTTCCCCAGCACCATAAAAATGGGAGAAAGACATGGCAGTTCACTCCCAAAGCAATCCCAAAACAATCAGCCATTGAAAACCCTATGAAAAGCAGAGAAGCACTGACATAGTGCTGGGCATGGCACAGTGTTGGGGCATGTTTCATTCTGTTGTTTATAGGGTTGCTATGAGTCAGATCCAACTTGACAGCACCTAACACCAACATCTCAGTTAGTACTAACCTATGCTTACCTAAACTATTTAAGTGCTTATCTGCACAAGACAGCATTCTAAGTATCATGTGCACAATCTCAACATACTGTAAGGCAGATAACACGTTCAGTTTAAAAATTCTAAAGCCAGCGTACATGGGGACAACAAATGCCACCTTAGGTCACACACCCAGGATGCCAGGCCATTTGTCTTCAACCTGGGCTTGGTTTGTGGCATTATCACTCTTCTGTGGCTGCGACATCTTCCCAACTGCCATTCTTCTTTGCTGTGCTTCCCCTCCCTGAGAGTCACCCTCTGCCCCTCAAGTGGGGAGATGGATGCTGTCCTGATTGTGAGAGACCCACCACTCCAATGACTGGAATTCAGCTCAGGGAGTCATTTTTGTTGAGAGAAGGTTAACTGGACTATTTCAAAGGAGGGTGAAGACAATAGCATGGGAAATGATGGAGGGATGGGTGAAATAATTCAAGATGTCCAGCCTTGGGAAAGGCAGACAAAGACATTCTTAAAGGGAAACACCTTGGAATTACAAACTTCATAGCTTTTGAGAAGCAGAAAACACCCTAGACGTACCTGACCTCCTCCTAAAGCTGACACCGAGAGACCCATGGAGCTGGGACCCAGCCGGAGTTTTCTGACTACTTCTATATTTGCTTCCTCTGCAAAGCCTGCTTCTGTTCCAAGCACCACTGGCAACTTTGGAGGCAGCTTGAGTGGCCACAGCAAGGACAATGGTTTACAAGAACAGAGAGGCACATTTGGTGCAATGTGATAAGACTCCTAAGGGGAACCAATGCCCCAGGCTGCCTCCTGGTGCTGTGAGGCTGTCGCTGACATCGGACTGGTCTCTGTCACCAGTGCAAAACAGGGATTCCTGCTATAGATGAATCAGTACTGGCAGTGTTTAACATAACCAGTTCTGAGGACTGGTGTCTAGCTGGCTTCAACGGAATCACCGGGGGACTTTTTAGAAATTTAGGAATTCTCCAGCTCTAACCTCAAACCCAGTGGGTTTTGAAAAGTCATAGAACCAGATAGTTTCTGAGAGACTAGGGATCTTCCACAACTTAGACCTCACTGCAATGGGAGTTCACCTAGCATGCTTGTAGGTATTACTGGGTATCAACACTGAGCCAACAAACAAAACTCAAACTAAGACCTGAGCATCTAGAACCACTGTCTTTGTCCTGGATTGCCTGATGCAGCTTTTCTGGTCTCAGCATCTACTTCTTCACAATGGATTATCTGGGGAGTTTTTCAACTTCTTTGGTTATTCGTCTTTTAGAAATGTTAAACCATCTGTGGCCAACACTGCACACCACCTACCTCCCAGACACTGATGCTCAGCATCAGGCAAAAGGCCCTCAATCTGAATTTGATGTTCTCGCTCCAGATATAGAGGATGAAGTAAGACTGGCCTAAATCAGTCCTGGTAATATTACCCCATAGGACAGTGCCTGATCAGTGCCTTGGGACCCAATTCTGTCTGTGTATTCTGAGACCCAAGGGCAAGCCTACAAGGAAAGGCATACCTTCCTCACCAAAGGAGGACACAGTCAAGAGAAGAGAGTGTTTACCCTTTTGTGTCCTGCCATTTCTGCCCTAATTTGCACATGGCACCTGGAGACTAGACTGGGGCATTGAGTCCATATGCTGAAGACATGGGAGCAGAGAGGAAGGCTTGCTCCCTGAGGACACAGCTTGGCTGTTTCCAGAGTCCTGGACTGTGTAAGTGTGATCTGTATCTGTAAGTGCAGAAAGGAAGCCCTTTTATGTTTGGACTTATTTGAGCAGCATTTGAATTACCTGCAGCCAAAGGCAATCTTCACTGATGCAGCGTTAAACCTTCTTTTCAAGTGAAATATCTTGTAAAATCCCAATATGTAAAACAAATAAAAGCAGGCAAGCTGTATCAGAAATTCAGACAGAGGCGTTTCCTGGGCCATTCCTGCAGAGGTTCTTCCATAGTACCAAACCTGGCCAGGAATAGCATCTCTTAATGTGTCATCCCAAGGTCACGATGGAACCTCATATTTTCTCTGGGGTCTTAGCGTTCCCAACCAAACTCATCCTTGTGTTATTTTACTTATGCATCAATGCCAGTTCTGTTCTACAAAATACATATTTGACCTCTGACTAAGGGCTACTGCCACACGATTCACTGTACAATCATGTTGGCAGTATTTATTCTGTTGTTGTAATGAATAATGACAAAGCAGCACAGTATGCAATGTAACTAGATGGCACTTTCCTTTCCAGTGCAAGCCAAAGGATGGCATGGCCCACAGATGAAGGCAGACTTGGAGAGAGAATAATGCCCACCCATCACATGTGAGTATGAGGGTTAAAAAATCAAAATGATCTCCAGGCAAGTGCCGTATTCATGCTATAAGACATTAATTCCAGCAAAGCATATTCTACGTAAGAAACCAGGGTTGAGCCAGGCACTCTGACGCACACCTATAATCCCAGCAACTCAGGAGGAACATGAATTTGAGCTCAGAGGCAGGCTGTGTAACTTAGTGAGACTGTCAAAAAAAAAAAGAGCACAATTAAAATTTTAAAAGGAGAGGATGCTGCTAGGGGTTCATCTTAGTAGTACAGCACTTGCCTAGCATGTGTGAGGCCCTGAGTTCACCTCTCAATAATGAAAAAGGAAGGAAAGATGGAAAGAATGATGGATGGAAAGAAGGATGGAAGGAAGGGTGGATGGACAGGAGGGAAAGAGGGAGGGAAGAGAAAGAAAAAGAGGGAAAGGAAGGGAAGGGAGGGAGGGAGCAAGGGAAAGAGAAAGAGAGGGAGGGAGGAAAGGAAGGAGGGAGAAAGGAAGACAAGAAGGAAGGAAGGAAGGGAAAGGAAAAAGAAAGAAAAAGGTGTATTAATCTCATTTATATAGTCTTTGAATTTCATCTGTAAGTTTGTTTCAGCATTAATTAAAGGGTGCAAAGTTTCAGTAAGTTTCCAGGAATAAGGTTTACAGATCTATTTCATCGTACACGGACCATAATTAATAACACATTGTGTATTACAAAATTGCTAAAAGAATAGGTTGTAACTTTCTTACCATAAAATAAGTGATGTGACAGATGATTTAAAAGTAATATTTTACTTCATAAATATATGCAATTATCTGTCAATTTTTTTTAAAGTTCAAGAGAAAAAAATGAATAAAGTAGTAATAACTAGGTGGATGTTCTGTGTTTGTACATACTTAAATCATAGTATAGAAAAATAGGGAGAAGGATGTGACAATCCACTCCCGAGAAACAATCAGCCATTGAAAACATTATGAGGGTCGCTGTGAACTGGATCCAGCTCGACAGTACCTAACAACTACAACATAGTAAAATTGCTGAGATGAATCGTCTCCCCTACTTTAAAAGGAGGCCCATATATGACTCAAAGTCAAATATAGAAGGATGGCCCAAGTGCCTTCCAACTGGTCAAATCCAAGATTCCATGAAGTTTCTAATGAAATCCATACCACAGTTCCTCCAATGTGATGGTTCATTTTGTGTGTCAACTTGAGTGTGTTAAGGGACTCTCAGGTAGCTCACAAAACATACGTACAGGTGTCTGTGAGGGCATTTCTGGGATAAATTAGCATCTGAACAAGTAGACTGAGCCTGCAGCCATACCACTGTGGCATCTGATCTCATCAGATCTTGGAAGCTAAGCAAGGTCTGGCCTGGTTAATACTTGGATAGGAGATGGCCTAGGAACATCAGGTGCTATAGGCTTGGGAGACAGACCCAGGAACACACTCCCAAAAATTAGTCCGCCATTGAAAACCCTATGAATAGCAGAGAAGCACAATAGTGTTTTGTCTGTTGTATGTAGGGTCATTATGAGTCGGACACAGACTCTATGTCACCTAACAACAAGTAGACTGAGCTAAAGATCCACCTTCACCAATACAGGGGGGCCCAATCCACCTGGGGCTTAAATGAAATAAAAAGGTGGAGGAAGGGCGAATTCTCTCCTCTCCACCAGGGACGTACATCTTCTGCCCTCAGAGGTTCAATTCCCTGGCTGTGGGCCTTCTGAATCTAGGAATTCCATCAGTGCCACTCCCAACCCCATGCCTCCTCCTGCTTCAGGAGGCCTCTCCTCTCCACAGAGAGTCATTCCATGGGCTCTCCTAGAGTGCAGGCCTTCCAACTCAGACTGAGTTATACCACGGGCCTTCGTGAGGCTCCAGATCAGGAACTTCCTGGCCTCCATAATTCTGTGAGCCTATCCCCATAATAAACCTCCCATCCATCCATCCATCCATCCATCCATCCATCCATCTATCTATCTACCTACCTACCTACCTACCTCCCTCCCTCCCTCCTACTGGTCTTCTCTGGAGAACCCTAACATGACCAACAAGATGGTATATTTCCTTCGTGTTTCTTCAAATAAAAATAAGTTTCTCCATTAGGACAAACCACACATAGCACTGTCTTCTCTTCTGCAAGTTTGTCTTCAGAAAGTGACCATGGCAGGACCTTGAACAAGCTTTGCTCACTGTGATCACTCACTCATCTCCACCTGACCCCTTCACTTAGCACCCCCAGCAGGAATCTCTCTGCAAGGAACAAACAGGGGTTAAAATAAGGGCTTAAGAGCCTGGTCCCTCCCAGCTCAGGAAATCTGAGCTCTCTGGTGATGCTATTTTTACAAAATGTGCCTCCTGATTACTTCCAGAAGGCCCAGCAGCACAGCTGACCGTGAGGCCTCCCGTCAGGAGGAGGGCCATGGTTTACCTGCATGGCCAGCCTGACAGATCAGTGCCTGGCACTTCTCAGTCTCTAACAAGCCCGCTTCCTTCCTACATCAGGGCCTCCCACTCCAGACCCGCTGCCCCTTGACAGTGTGGCCCTTCTCTCCTCAGTGCCTCTATCTCTACCCTGGATTTTTTCTTCCCTACCCTCTTCTTTTTTCCTCTCAAATGTCAGAAAAGGTTGATTTTTCCCCTCCTTTACTTCTAAAAGAGAAAAACTGCAGAGTTTCCAAGTTTTTGGCACTGTTCTTCATATCCTTGCATCCAACAGTCCCTGTTTGACGCCTCTCTCTGCTGAGCACTTGACATGCCCTAAATTTAGAGGGGGTGACATTTGAGCTCACTCAAGCCTCCTGCGCTGGCAGTGGGCTTGGCTGTGGTTCACATCAGCTCCTAATCTGCCTTGGCATTAGACAAAAAGTCAGAGTCCATCCTGACTTGTAATTGCCCTCCCTTCCTTGTAGGCACACCTGCGATTCCTAAGCCCTCCCTACTCCACCTGCCTCAAACCCAAAGATGAGGTTAAGAAAAAACATTTGTGGACCATCTCTTAAAACAAGAAATGTACTGCCAGTCATATCCCGTCCTTCCTCCAAATAAAAAACTGTGGAGAAAAAGAAAAACTTTGTGGGCTGACAATCTTGACCTACCAACAGAATGAACTTCTGCCTCCTCATCCTAGGTCCTTTGCAGAAGGAGAAACCCCAGCCTCTACCCTTCATTCACCCCTCAATCTCACTGTGTACTCTGAGCTACTTGTTTAAAGATTTCAGAACCCTGAGTTAAACTCACACCTGCTTTTGTGGAGCTTTACTCTAAGAGGTCTAGAGGCTCTTTAGCTGCTCAAGAAGTATGTAAGAGCTCATTCATTCTCTCTTTCCCTAGACAGACTCTTGGCCAAGCCCCCTTTGGAAACCACCACCATTGCCACGGATTGTTCCCCAGCAGTCACAGAATAGCACTGAGGTTTAGACTAGCTTTATCTGAGCTGAACCAGCTTCTTAAATGCAATTCTATCCTGTTGTGTGCCTTCTCAATGCCAACAAAACAATCATACAGCTTTCCTATGAGAAAAATTTGGGTCTAAGACCCAAAATTGAAGAGGAAAATGGAGATTCCTTCAACTGCTGAAAATTACTTAACATTTGCTTTTTTAAAAAAAGCAGTATTTTCAGTTAGGGGTGAAATAAAAACCGATGGTCAATAAAATAGTTACACTATTGTGTCCCCATTTTTAAAAACTGCTTTTGAATAAAATATTCATTTCTGTTACGATTTTATTCTCTTTAATCAGATGTAGAAGTCTTTTTCTGAGAGTAAAAGTGCAGGTTACTTCTTCCACTGAGAAAAACTAGAAATGATTAAAGAAACAGAATTACAATCCAGCATATTTCTAGGCAAATATAACACTGATAGTCAAATTTCCTATAATGAAAGTCAAAATCCTATATAAAAACAAAAGTTGCCAGGAACCAGTATACACACATCTGCTCCTACACTGAAAGTGTGAGAATCCAAAAACAGAAACTTCAAACCCTGGTTCCCTCCAAAAAAACCGAGAGCCATTTTCTGCTGGAAACGCCCCTCTTAAACTCTGGTGAGGCAAAGAAAGCAGACAATTTCATCCAAGATTCTCTCTCCTACCAATGAACCGTCCTGCCACGCCAAAAGGAAAGGAAAAGTTACAGATGGCTGCAGCAGGGTTGCCAGGCAAGGAATTCACAGACTTTTCTTTACACCATGGTGTGAGCAGCTCAGCGCTAACTTTAAAACGTGCCTCCTGCCCTCCTGAAAAATCAGATTTGGACGGGGGCTGGGGAAGGCACAGATTAGACGCCACACAGCAGGCGGAGGTGGCCGAGTTCTAAGTTATTAACCAACACACAGAGAGACGCGCGCGCGCAGGGTCTGCACACAGCAGGCGCAGGGCTTAGAAAGTGGAGAGAGGCGAGGAGACGCCAGAGCCACTCTGTCCCCTACCTCTCGCCTGTTCCGCGAAGCAGCAGTTGACGGTGGCCCGCGATCCGGGGTGCGGGGCGGCCCCGGAGCCCGGGCGGGAGCAGGCCCGGCCTGCGCTCAGCAGCTGCCCCACTCAGATTTTCCAGCTGCAGAGCGGCGGCCAAGTCCCTGCCCATGCCTGAAGAATTTCCTGAACAGCATTCCCGGTCCTCCTCTGCCCGCTTTGAAACCGAACTCTGCTCCGCGCAGGCTGACTCAGGCCGACGCCCCGCTACTGAGCTGCTTCCAGCTCCCAATGGGAAACATATGTGCCCGGGGCTGGCTGCTCCGCAGCCCCAGGGCTCATGGCGCCCCGAAGGGAAACCCCCTGGAGAAGCGGCTCGGATTTCTCAGCCCCTCTCCGCAGGGCCTCGACTAGGTGCTCCTGGAGGCTGGAGTCAGAGTCCCCTCTTCCCGCGCGCACCACTGCTGCTTTTAACTCGCTCCTGCCACGCACAGTCCCCAGCTGATCCCTGTCAGCCCCTGGAGCCCTCGCCAGTCTCCATAATGAGCCTGTTACAGCTGAGAGAGATGAATTCTAATTGGATCTCCCTACCTGCCGCCCCCTGAGTCTTTGCTCAAAATTTCAACTTCTGGAGAGGGAGCAATATTTTTAGCATTCCCAGACGAGTTCAGTTCTTTAGAGTTGCCCCCTCCATGTGATATGTGCATCTCTGTAGCTGCAGCAACTAAAAATAATGCCATCATTTTTCAGGCACTTTTGTTGTTGCTCTCTGCGCTAAAACTGTGCTGGTCCAAACTGTAACATTTAACAGGCTGTTGCAACGTGTGGCGTAGTGCTGGAAAACAGAAAGGAGAAAAGGATGTACCGTGAATCAGAATGCGTCCTAATTCTGTGCACCTGTGATTATTTCTGGGCGATGCTCCCTCGAGATGCCCTGTGTACCTTCCGCTGTATTTTATGGTCTACCTGTGACATTTCCTCTTTGCATAAAAATTCTCAGAACACAGGAGGAGGACATCCCTCTTCTCCCACACCGACCCCCCCCCCCCACCACTAAAGGGCCAAAGCGAAGTTGTCAAGGTAACATTGCAGAAGAGATGATTTAAATAGAGAGCAGTATTTGTGTCGATTTCTCTCTCTTTCTCTCTCTTTTTTTTTTTGCCATTAACAATTTTACTTCCAAAAATCACATTTCATCAGCAACTTTTTGGAAACTGGATGATTAGATTTTACATGTTGTATGTTTCTCAGGAACTGCTATAAATTGCAGGATTCATTTGGGTCTCAGGCTTAGCATCAAATTGTGGAGGCCACTTTCAGCAAGATAAGGTTTTTCTGTTAGGAAGTAGTGTGTGGTGTGTATGTGTGTGTGTGTGTGCGTGTGTGTATGCGCACGCGCGCCCAAGTGTGAGTGTGTGTGCCTGTTTTGGGAGGTACACGTTCATCTAAGGTCAGGATGCAATTATAGCATCAGAGAACTTTAAGAGCTGGAAGGAACCCCAGAGACCATCCAGTCCAAACTGTTTCTAACCTTCATCTTACCCAGGGAAACTGAAGCCCAGAGAGATGAGATGACTGGTCCAGACTGCTAAGCCAGTTAATGCCAGAGCCCAGGCTGGGAAAGGCAGTACGTGTTCCCGTTCTGAGTGCTTCTCTAGTTCAGCTAGAACAAGAAGGGAAGGTGATACCATCCAGCCTTCCGGGGAGTAGATCTACAATCAGGTGCCCAGGTTGAATTTTTCAGGATCTCTGGTCAGCATCTTAACCCCTGTGGGCACTGGCTCCCCCCACTGTGAATTCAGAACAATGATAGAATCTCCCACATAGAATGATTGAGGATCCACTGAATAAACCCATGCAGTGTTAATGACAGTGCCTATAAGGAATTGTGGTTTAGTGGGGGTCTCACTTTCTTCCTTTTTTAATGGAGCAAACCCAAGACCCTTTATTTTACTTAAATGCAAAATTGTGCTCTCAGATCTAGTAGGAGTTCTGGAGTAAACTGGTTAGTTCTCTGAAGCCTTACCTTGGTCTAATAGAGTCTTATCATCTCAAACACAGGAACTTGTCCTGAAGCCTCATTGCAACATTAAGTCAGACACACAGCTACCTTTCATTTATTCTCTAAACAGAACACTAAAGTCTTGCCTCCAGATTAACTCTCAGGAAGGGAAAAGAGGGAGATCAAATCTGCAGTGAGTTACATGAGGCTGAGCAAAGTACCACTGGCAGAGAGCTGGGCTTTCCCTCCAGACCTTAAGAGCTCAGCATTAGTGTTCCAAAAATAGCAGGCAAGCACTGACAATTGCAATTCCTGTGTTCAGAAACTGCAAAATCCTAAATTAACAACAGCAGCAGCAAAACAAAATCCCCTAAGTTGAGAAAGGAATCTTTCTGAGGAAAACAGTTGCTACGAATTCTAGAGAATCAGATCTCTATCTGTGGTCTGGCCTTCCACAGCCTTTATCCTAGAGCCAATGACACCAACCAGCTAATGAACCACTCACTATGTATTAATCATTTTGCTGGCTTCAGCCTCCAGGAAAACAAAAGCAGTGGAGGTAGTTCTTAATTTCTAGGGGTTTACAAATGTTTAGATGATCAAACAACCCAAAACAACAAGCTCACTAGAAAAAACAAGCTCAGACTTACAAAACAATAATGCAAAACGCAAAACAGTAATAATGCAAAACGCAAAACAATAAAAACGCAAAACAATAATAATGTGGTCCAAAAGACCCTCCCCCAGTATCTCCCCAAAATCTTGCTACCTGGCTCATTTCACTGGGGGTATCTGGAGAGAGAGATGCAGTTTGAGATTCAGCTTTGTAATACCTAGCTGCAAAACCCAGGAAAATTACTTAGTTGTGCTCTTATTTAGAAGTAGTACCTAAAACTTGAAAATAAGACCAAAAGGTAGTGTTCTTTCAACATAACATATAGGAATTATTTAATGGACCCTCTCAAAGAAGTGTCTGCAGCCATACCAGTGTGGTGTCAGATCCCATCAGATCTCTGAAGCTAAGCAGGGTCAGACCTGGTTAGTCTTCCGTTGGGAGACAGCCTGGGAACACCAACTGCTGTAAGCTTGGGAGAAGGACCCCACAATCCACTCCCAAAAAACAATCAGCCATTGAAAACCCTATGAATAGCAGAGAAAAGCACTAACAATACTGTTTCACCAGTTGTACATAGGGTCACTATCAGTCAGACACTAACTTAACAGCTCCTAACAACAACTTAAAGAAGTATTGTTGAACTCTGTTTGCAATTGAAAGAATGTCCCAAGCTTAGCAAAGTTGTTGTCGTTAGCAAAGTTATATGTTAGTAATTTCTCTGTAGTAGAAAAAATACCCTCAAATGTTATGGTGTATTTTCCTACAGGACATTACTGATTTTATATCAAATCTAGCAATTTCATGTTAACATTCCTATAGTAACACACATTTAAATACTGAACCCTCCGAACACTATTGGAACCAGTCTACCATCATACCAATTCCCTCATCAATTATTAAGTCAAATAAAATCCTTGACTTATTTTCATTTTATATTTATAGAAGCCATGCTTTTAATTTTTTAAAAATCACACTTTAACAAGTTTCTGTTTTCTTCCTCTGTCAGTGTCAGGTATGGTGGGAGATGGTGATATGAAGGAACCTAGCACAGTGTACAGCACATAGTAAAATCTCAAACTGTGCAAGTACCACTCAGAGTTAGCACTACATGGCTTGGTTTGCAGGTTTGCAAAAGACTCTAGAGACCACTCATCAGTCTCCCTCTTCTTACAGCTTTTCATTCTTATCCACAGATTCTTGAATCACCTCTATACTGACCACCTCTGCTGGAATGATTTAAAGTCACAAGAAATATAGTGACTGCAACAATGGGCTCAAGTATAAAAATACTGTGTGCATGGCACAATGTTGGGGAGTGTTTCATTGTGTCATACTTAGGTCTCCATGAGTCAGATTTGACTCAATGGTACCTGACAACAAAATGATAATATCAAATTTGGGGCCCTAGAATTATACTAAGTCAAATCATCTTGGTCCCTTCTATCACAGGTACTCCCATCAACCATTTACCCCTGTAATTCTCAAGACTGGCTTTATGTTAGAATCACCAGGGGAAGCTTTTAAAATGATTAGAACCAGGGTCCAGGGTTCCACACCACAGATTTTGTTTCTGTTGGAATGAGATGTCAACCAGGCAACAGTGTGTGTGTGTGTGTGTGTGTGTGTGTGTGTGTGTGTGTGTGTGTGTGTGTTGTGTGTGTGTGTTTTAAAGAAATCTCCTCAGATCACTTTAATATGAGCTAGACTGAAGAATTTTTTTTAAACCTAAGCCTTGTCATGCCATTCTGTGAACTAAGATCCATAAATGCCCCACTGTTGCCTGCCAGGGACAGACAGTCATCCTCAGCAAGACTTCCAAGGCCTGGTACGCGCCACTTCCTTGCCTACTTCCTTAGCCTCATCTGCCACCTCTCTTCCTTCACCAGTTCCTCAAATAAATCATGTATCTTTCCACTTACGGAACTTGAAAAAAGCGGCTGACTCTGGAAAGATTTCACTTTTTCCTAGATACTATCCTCACACCCAACGTTTTCATCTATTTAACTCCTTTTCAGCCTTCCAGTTTATATCCATCTATTGCCACTTCCGCCAGGATTCATCTCTCCCTGCACTCTGGGACCAGCAGACCCCTGGAAAATATGTGATGGACTGGCACTGTTCATAGTTGATATTACACATGTGTCTGTATTTTTGCTTGCTTTGTGTCAATCTTTCCCAATAGACAGTGAACATTCTCCATGAAGGCAGAGGTTGGGCCAGTTTGTTCCTGATTACAGCCTATTCCTCATGCCATTCCTAGCTCATGGGAAGTAGAGAACAGAACTTTTTAAACACTGTAATCACAGCGATGGGAGTCTGATGGGTGCTATGTTAGGGAATAGGGAACATGAAGTTGAAATAATCCTGTGAGGTCACAACGAGAGAGGCACAGAGTAGTCAGAGCCCAAACCTGAACAGACATGTTTATCATGGCCCTTTAGATGACAGCAGACTGAACGCATTCTAATCAAGTGAAGGGAAAGGGGCCATGCATTAAGCCATGCAACTGTAAATCCAAGTGCTATACGCAGGCAGTGCCGAGGGTAAGAGCTAGGAAACGATCCAGACTCTTCTCCCTCCTCTCCCCAGCCTTCTCTCACCCTCACCCCCAGCTCTGCTCGCTCCATTGGGGAGGAAGATGCCATTCTCTACAGGAAAACTGAGGTTATCTGAATGGGAACAATATGCAGTGAAATGTATGTATAGGGATGTTATAGTAAGACTCACTAAGCTGTACACTAAAAATTAGCAAGAAAATAAAATGACTGGGGAAAAAATACAGTTTATTTTTCCAGGAAGGGGTCTACATTAGCTAAGCTTGAGACACATGCTCACCACTGACAAAGTCTCTGTGATCAGAATGATGGGGTCCTCAAATCGTCCAGACTGGACTCATATGTCAGCTCCGTCTGTACCACAGAAGTAAGGAGAACTATCAGATAATTGAGAGAGGTGGCAGGCACACTAATGGACTGTGTGATCGATGGATGACCTGGTACCCAAAGCACATTTCAGCATCTTGCCCATGGAAGGCCCTCTGGGAACTATTAGGAGGCAATATTTAGTCAAAGGACAGAAAACATACTATGTTCAGCCGAAAAACAGTTACATCAGACCTATATGAGTGCAGATGATTAGAATGGTAACATGGTGCCAGCCTTTAAATTAAGGGCTCATTTTGCAAACAACACACACCTGGTGGGACATGGCGCCCTGTTCTGACTCCCAGAAAAAGACAAGGCAAATTTAGTACCACTTTTCAATGGCCAAGGGACTTTAAAAAGAAATTTTTGTGGAAAGGAACTGGTCTAGGGTGTTTGGCTCATTGACTCACATGTGAGAATCTCTCTATGGACTAAGCTGAAGTGATCTTGGGTTTTGGAAATTCAGTTTTTATGCATAGTACATGAGGGAGGATTCTCAAGCTACGTCATTACTTTGGGAAGGAACTGGCATACTGATAATTAACTGAATGTGGCTAATAATGAAATTCATTACAAATATACCTTGTTAAAGGAAATTAAACTAACAGCATGAAGAAAATGCTGTTACATTTGAATAGATAGACCCATGCATACTTTCCTTTTTGGTGTAAAACACTGATCAATATTTTTAGACTTCTTTCTGGTCTATAAGTTCTCATTATATTATAGCTTTCTGAAAGTAAACTCTTGAAGGATCACATTTTTATTTGGAAATAAAATTTATTGGTCAATAAAAATGGGGCAGACTCCATGATAGGCAGAAATGAATTAGATCTGTGCTTGAAAAAAACACAGTATCACTACTCTTATTTTTATGCTCACATCAGTGGTACAAAACACAATTGTTGGTTGTAGAAATTCCAAGCTAATTATAAGCTGCATGAATGAAGAGTGCTGCTTGAAAGTAAAGGCTAAGCCCCAAAAGTCTAATTCCTAAACCCAGTAATTGTACACACACATACACACACAAATACACATACACACACAAAAGACAGAAAATTCAACATTATATATTTCAAATTATTTGATCATTAGAAAGAGTTCATTAGACATGTGACAGAGACATCCTTGGGCAAATCCACAGCTAATACAATGTCTGACACATAATAGTTGCTTTACAAATGTTTATTATTTCATTAATGAACACTACTAGTGATAAAAATATTCTGGTACCAATTTGTAGTCCATTGCAGACAAGAGAACTTCATGTGATTTTCACAGATCAGAAATGGCAGGCTGCAGCATATTCCAATCAAGGAGACAATTGTATATAATTAAGTCAAAACTTCTTATCACTTATATGGGAAAATGAAGAACTGAAGAGGGGAAGTGATATAATACAGGGAGCAGAGGAGTTGGGCAAAAGAGTTTCATTTTCTGATTCCCACTGCCTCCTGGGACAAGGACTGTGGTACTAGGAGATGATTTGCTATATCATTCTTCACTCATCTCGGGGATATCTGGCAGAAAGTTACTTCCTAAAATATAACTTGTATTCTGAGATGCCTTATCTGGTTGTCTATTCCTCTCCTTACTTCCTTTTATGCAATCAGGAAGTCATCTTTAGGATTTCTAAATATTACATTTTTAAAAAATAAATATAATCAGATAAGGCTAGAAAAAAATTAAAACAATGTTTTAATGTCTAAAGATGTCATGCTGTTACTCTAAGAGGCAGGCAAACATTTCTCTCAGACCTTTAACCTTGCTGCCAGCACCTCATAAAACTCGTGCTGCAATGGACTGAAGGAAACTATTCCTCTGTCTTCAGCAGACTGCAGGGGCAGGGCACAGGTTTTCCCTCAGGCCTTTCACTATGGTCAACTACAACATGGTCTTTCAATATGGCGAGCCCCATGTCTTGTAGTTAGCAGAAACTGTTAGAACCAACAGGTATACTGGGCCAGTCTGGATAAGCAGTGGGACTATCCTATTTATGGCTGCAGTGCTGAGAAAATAAAATCAAAGAAATATAGTTTCTGTAAAATGTTCTTATAAGCTATAGTGACATGCCTTGCTTCTTGTCCTCAAAAGCTGGAAGAAGCACAAACATCATAGGAGTAAGAATAGAAATATCACTACCAGGGAAGAGACAAGCTGGCTACCTGACCAGCATGTGCGACTTTAACTTGACTACATGGGCACATGTAATGAAAGAATTGGCATTCAAGAGGTCATCTGTGGGGGCAAGAAAAGAAGATCCACAGGAAGGAATCTAGAACTCAGTCAAACACTAAATGAAGGGATCTCAGCCAATGGATTCTACTCTTGTTTACTGAGTGGTGGCTCTTTGTTAGGCATTGGAAGGTGAGAGGTGCAAGACCAATGAGGGCCCTTATATTCACAGTGTTCACAAGTCTTTAGGGGAGGACTTTTAGCATCTTTGATACCACTATAAAAAAATCTCTATGGGGCTGCTTAGCCTGATTCCGTTAAGGGATTATTTTCTTCTAATCCTTTTTTCTCTCTTATTTCAAATGCATTACTTGTCCTATTACATTCCTTCTTCTCACTTAGTTCTACTATCAACAACCGTGGAAGCAGCAGTCAATAAATCAAAAGATGCATTGCTCTAGGAAAAACTGTGGCAAAAGATCTCTTTGAACTATTGAAAAGTAAAGATGTCACATTGAAGACAAAGGTGTGCCTGACTCATGCCATGATATTTTCAGTCACATCTTATGGTTGTGAAAGCTGCACATTGAACAAGGGGAACAGGAGAAGAATTGATGCTTTTGAATTATGGTGCTACAGAGAATATTGAATATACCATGGACTGCCAAAAGAACCAAAGGTCTTTCCTAGAAGAAGTGAAACCAGAGTGCTCCTTGGAAGCAAGGATGGCTAGACTGTGTCTTATGTATTTTGGACATGTTGTCAGGAGACACCAACCCCCAATCCCTGGAGAAGGACATCATGTTTGGGAGAGTGGTAAGTCAAAGGAGAAAAGGAAAATTCTCTATTAGATGGATTGACACAGCGTCAGCAATAATGGGCTTAAACATAAATTGTGTGCCTAACACAGAATTGGGGAGTGTTTCAGTCTTCTGTACATAGGGTTGCTATGAGTGGGACCTGACTCAGTGGCACCTAACAACAACTTCTCATGTAGATCTTCTTAGAGAAAGAGCATCTATCCATGTGACAGTATTTCTCATTGTAAACTCAAAAATTGATATTTTAAATTTAGAATCCAGCCTTATGAGGTTGGTTAGTATGACCTTGCCACTGACAGAGCTTCCTTCCAAGGCCATAGAATTGCAATGTAGACCTGTTCACTGACATTTTGAAACACTTCCTGGGAGGATGCCATGGAAAAAGACCTGTCCACAAATAGCCACCATAACATCTACAAATTCCGTGATGAAGAGTGTAGAATGATGACTTGGCATGGTTTTGTAGCTAGAGAAATGAGTCAATTTTTTCAACCATGCCATGTAACATACTTATGAAAGATCATGAGAGCTGACCTACTCCATTTCAGCCTTTCTCGCTAAGACACCTTCACACATCAATATTTTATTCTAAAGAAAAAGACTCTATGAGAAAAGTTGCAGCACTACTGGGGCTCAGTGTAAAGGGTAAGGTCAGACTTCAGTTTGGGATAACATAATTAGAGTGTAAAAAATCTTTTCTTAGGAGCCAAAGTCAAAATACAGAGCATTCCCATACTGAAGAAATATATGTGGAGTTCTAGAGAAATTTCTGAAGTTCACTGAATTTCAAGACTTCATGTGAGTGCTTTACCACTATTTATTTTCAAAACTGTTGCCTTTTAGTTTTAATACTATGGATTTGAAAGTATTCTTAACATCCACATATGGGAAATTATATAAGGCAAAACGTTTATGATTCCAACCATGTTTGTGATTTGTAGGAGACAGAATTTCTTTGCTAAGATATGGAATTTGACAGACCTAGATTATTGTCTTCTTAGGCAGGGGAAGATTGTGTTACTTAAATGTTTTTAATCCTTGAATCCTCATCTATAAAGCAGAACAGTAGCCATCTCATAAAAGTGCACAATGGTTTAACAAAATCATCTCAGTAAATGTGGCTTATACATGCGTAGCAGTAGCTAACAACATTGACAGAGTATCTTGCTCTTACATGGTAAGTGCTCAAATGTTAGATATCAACAAATTACTTTTGAATTATCTCATTATTTGATATTTAAATACATTCAGAATATAAGTACATTTTTTGTAGGAAGAGTCTACATTCAAGCTGAACCAAAATATACCATTATTTTTGCTATGTTCCCATGGGCTTAATTATTATAATTTAGTCTTATGATATAGAGGTTACATTTATCGGCCTAATTTCATTGTTACAGCTATATTATTCACAAGTATGCCACTCTAGCTTACTTCCTAAGTGAGAAGATAATATGCAGGGCTGCTTCTACAATGGGTCCTTCCTTAAAGCTAATTGGATCCAGGCCTCCATTCTCACTCATCTGGGTTTTGGTCATCACTTCTGGTCTCCTTGCCACCATACTCTCTCACTCAGCCCTTTGACAATGCTCTCTCTGCCCTTTAGATCACATTAGGCTCACACTTAGTATGAACTGTTTAAATCTTCTTATTTCTCTTAAAATAGTGTTAATTTCCTGAAACCATTTATTGAAGAGGCTATCTTTTCCCTATTGTGAAAGCTTGGCATCTTTGTTAGTTCATTGTATATCTGTGGATTTCTTTCTGTGCTCTCCACTCTGTTCCATGGTCTATATGTCTTCTTTTTAGTGATAATACTATACCATTTTTACTACTATCACTTTATATTATAATTTTAGATCAGGAAATCTGATTCATCCAGATTTGTTCTTCTTGCTTGACTTTTTTTGGGGGGGTCTTTTGTGGTTCTATATAAATTTTAGGATTTTTTTCTATTTGTGTGATAAAGGCCAGTGGAATTTTGATAGAGACGAATTCTATAGATGTTTTTGGGTAGTATAGATATTTTGATAATATTAATTCTTCTAGTCAGTGAATACAGGGTATCTTTCCATCTATCTGTGTTTTCTTCAATTTATAAATGTTTTATGGTTCTCAATGTATAGATCTTGGACTTCCTTCATTAAATTTATTTTGAGGATTTTATTCTGGATGTAACTGAAAGTGGGATTGTTTCCTTATTTTTTGACAGTCCATTTTTAGTTCGTAGAAGTACAACTGATTTTTGTATGCTGATTTTGTATTCTGCACCTTTAATGATTCTTTTGTTAGTTCTAACAGTTTTTGATAGTGTCTTTAGGATTTTCTATGTATAAAATCATATCATCTACAGAGATAGTTTTACTTCTTTTTGGATTTGGAAGCCTTTTATATTATCTTGTTTAATTGCACTGGCTAAGAAACCATATGTTCATTATACATTTATATAATAAAGAGTTAATATCCAGAATATTTAAAGAATTCATACAACTTAATAAGGAAAAGAAAGCTCCAAATAATCCACTTAAAATTGGGCAAAGGATCTGAACATTTTTCCAAAGCACACATACAAATGACCAACAGGTATATGAAAAAGTCTTCCATACAACTAATCCTCACATCTGCTAGAATAGTAGTTATCAAAAAGACAAAAGATAACAAGTACTGTAAATATGTAAAGAAAAAAGAGCGACTGTGCTTTGCTGGTGGGAATATGTTGGTATAACCATTGTGTAAAACAATATGGAGGTTTCTCAAAAAATTAGTAATAGAACTAGCTCTTGATTCAACAGTCCACTCCTATGTACATATCCAAGGAAAATAAATTCAGTACCTTAGAGAGACACTCACACTCCCATGCTCTTCACAGCATTATGCACTGGAGCCAAGATACAGAAAGCAGTATCCATTAATAGGTGAATGTATCAACAAAATGTGATTGATACATATATAGTAACATGGTTTGAATAAGTGTCCCCAAAAGACCTATGAGTTACAGGCTTGATCCATAGCCTGTAACTGGTGCTACTGGAAAGTCCTGGAACCTTTAAGAGGTAGGGACATATGGAATGAAGTTAAGTCATTGGTAGCATGCACTTGAAAGGAATATAGGGACCCCAGCCTCTTCTCATTTTTGTCTTTTCCTTTCAGTGAGGTAACTGGCCTCCTTCTTTGCTCTCCCCACAGCACAAAAACACTGGGGCCACAGACCATGGACTGAAATTTTTCAAAGTGTGAGCCAAGCCAGGCATGCTGGTGCACACCTGTAGTCCTAGCACTTGGGATGCTGAGGCAGAAGGATCACTTGAGCTCCAGAGTTGGACAACAGCCTACACAATGTAGCAAAACCCTATCTTCAAAACAAAAAATCACATATTTTTGTTCCTTTCACTATGATTATTTCATGTATTTTGCCTAAGTATGGGAGCACACCCTGTAATGACTGTTAGATGATAGAAGAAGAAAGAGAACAGGAAGCTGAGAACCATCTAGAGAGGTGGGAGGGGCAGTGATAGTATTGCGGGTTAGAGAGTAGAGCAAACAACAATACTTATGCAGTGGTTAATTTTGATTCAAGCAGGTTAATCATGCTGGGGATGAGGTGGCTCATGTCTGCAATTCCAATGACTCAGTAGGCAGAGGCAAGATGATCATGAGTTTGAGCCAAGAGGCAGCCTGGATAACTTAGCCAGACCCTGTCTTAAGATAAAAATGTTTTTCAAAACATTTTTAGGTGAGGGCAAGAGTGCAGCTCAATGGAAAAGCATTTGCAAAGTATGTGGGAGGCCCTGGGCTCAGCTCCCCAATACTGCAAATAGGTTAATCTTAAATTTCTGATTTACTTTATACACTGCCTAATGACCTAAAAGGGCTGGGACTTAGCTCAGTTGGTAGAGTGCCGCTCTGCAGTCTCTGAGGTCCTGAGCGATTCCCAGCACGGCAAAAATGGGAGAAGGACATGGCAATCCACTCCTGAGGTAATCCTGAAACAATCAGCCATTGAAAACCCTATGAGGGTCACTATGAGTTGGAAACAACTCAATGGCACCTAACAACAACAATGACCTAAAATGTTTACCAACCAACAGAACATCTACTTTTATTTTTCTGTTCAGTCACTGTAGACCAAATTTCATAACATGGAAATCTTTCACATAGCTCTACTAACTAATATAGGCTTGAATATAACATCCTTAAACTGGAATGGACTCTTTATGAGCATGATGGTCTTTCTCTGGTCTAATCTTTAATTTATGTTTAATTAATTTTATATCTTTGACTAAATCAGTTTTTTTCCCTAAGACCTCTGTTGCACATAACTGCAGGGAACTTGAGCATCTCATCACCAATTCATTGGTTGTGGAATTGCAATTTCTGAAGATGTTCAACAACTGTGAAGCAAGATTTCCGGGAGGTATGAAAAATGAATGATAAAAAAGATTCCTAAGTATCTAATAGAAAAACATAAAGATGCCATGGCTGCATATTTATACAGATTTTCACAGAAGCCCAAATGAATAGCACATATCAATTCCAAAATGAGTTACATTGGTAAGGAATCCTAAAAGTTGAATATAGAGTCTACATTTTATAATAAAATCAAAACTGTTATGATGATTTATTTCACAAACATAGTGACCAGCTTAATAGATCATGATCCTAGTCCCCAAAAATGTCATGAATCAATCTTCTAGATCATTTTAGTCCTGAAGACCCAGAAAGCTTCACCAGCTCAAATCTTATCTCCTAGAGCTGTTGTCAGTCACTCAAATTTATTTTAGGACACTTGGCCTTATTGGTTCTTAAGTTTGTTTTTTTCTAAGTAGAATTGGAGAAGATACACCATTTCTCTTTATCAATATTATATTTATGGGTAACCATAGCAGCCAAATGCTATGAGAATTCTCACTGTGTGCTACATACTTTAATTACACCATGTCTCTTTGCAAAAGCCTGGTGTGCTTGGGACCATCTCAAGGTTTGAAACATTTTTGTGTAAAAACAAGATAATGAATATGCTCAGTTTTGCAGGCTGTACAGTCCCTACTGCAATCACCAAACTCAGCTGCTGCAGCATTTACGCAGCTGTAGGACAAGACACAGATGAGCAAGCATATCTTGTTGTAATAACGTACTGTTTATAGACTTTTACACTTGAATTTCATATTTTTCATGTGGTAAAATAGTATTTTTCTTTTGATTTGTTTTAATTACTGAAACTTATGAAAAACATTAGGTCATGAGCCTTACAAAAACAGATGGAAAGCCAGATTGGGCCTGGAGGCAGTAAGTTTTTCAACTCCAAGGACATCATGTCTGGGAGAGTGGCAGGTCAAGGCAAAAAGGAAAAACCCTCCACTAGCTGGACTGACACAGTGTCTGCAACACTGGGCTTAAGCATAAATAAGATCGTGTGCCTGGCACAGAATCAGGGAGTGTTTCATTCTGTTTTACATAGGGTCACTATGACTTGGAGTTGACCTGATGGCACTTAACAACAGCAGCAGCAACAACAACATGCCTAAGCTGACACATTTATTTTGGGGGCAACATTGAACTCAACTTCAGACTACTGTCTTCAATGTAGGATTTTTTTTTTTTTCGGTCTCATTTGGAAGGTAAGAAGTTCTGGTGAATCAAAGCTAATAAATTATACTTGTACTTCCTCATTGCCCTTAAAGTAAAAATATGTTAATTCTCCTAATCCTATATACTTCATTAATGTATTCTAGGTAGAGCGCTGCACTGTAGTCTCTGAGGTCTCGAGTTTCAATTTCCAGAACCACAAAAATGGGAGAAGGGCCTAGCAATCCATGCCCAAGGCAATCCCGAAACAGCCATTGAAAACCCTATTAGGGTCGCTATGAGTCAGATACCGACTCCACGGCACCTAACAACAACAACAATAACAGAATCAGTAAACATCATTTTGTAAAACCAACTTTCTTAAGGGGTATAAACTCAGACTTTTGAAGCCAACTACTTCTAGAGAAAAAGAAGTAAAAATAAAATGAGGAAGAAAAGAGATGAGAAATCAATTACAAATTATATTCCACTTTGAAATTATCTTTTAAATTTGAATCATTTAGAACTTAAAAGCAATGTCTTCACAGCTTCCAGATAAAAGCTATAGATAGGTTTTTTCAATTGGAAATTTCAAGCATCATGAACCAATAACTAACCATTATTTTTAAAACTAGTATGAGGTCAATCAATAAATTTTAAAGATGGAGGGCAAAGGAAAAGGAAGAGGAGAAAATGTGGCCAGGAAAATTGAGGTTAGACATAGAGTTGACCTGCCCTTATCCCTGCTTTTCTTTCCATAGGTCCAATTACCTATTGTCAACCTCATGTAAAAATAGTAAATGGAAAATTCCAGAAATAAGTAGTTCCTAAGTTTTAAATTGCACACTATTGAGGAGTATCAAGAAATTTCACATTGTCCCACCTATATATAATTTTTTTTTTTTTTTTTTTTTTTGGTTCTTGAGGACTGAACCTTGGGCCTCACACATACTTTGCAAGTGCTCTGCCACTGAACTGCACCCCTGGTACATTTTTTACTCTTTGTCTGGAGACAGGGTCTTGCTAAGTCACACAGGCTGCCTCTGGCCTCAAACCTGGCAATTTTCCTGCCTCGGCCTCTGAGTCACTGGGATTACAGGTGTGAGCCACTACGCTTGTGCAGTATATTGTTATGATTGTTCTAATTTATTATGCTTATTGTTGTTAATCTGTTATTGTGCCTGGTTTATAAATTTAAGTTTGTCATAGGCATGTATGTATAGGTTTAACAACTATGATTTCAGGCATCAATGGGGTTCTTGGAACATATCCTCTGAGAACAGTGGGGGATACAGTGTGCATGGATCAGGGGTGCACCGTTCAGAGAAAATAAGTTGTTGCTCTTAGGTGCCATTGAGTCCTGTCCAACTCAGAGTGACCCTCATAGGGTTTTCAATGGCTGATTGTTCCAGGAGTGGATTGCCACATCCTTCTCCCATTTTTGCAGTGCTAGGGATGAAACCTAGCTCCTCAGAAAGTGTGGAACAATGCTCTACCAACTGAGCTGAAGCCCAGCAGAGGAAATAAGAGGGGGAAAGAAAGTCAGAAACAGCAAAACAAATACAAGTTGGAAGAGAGAAGCTGTCAGAGATGTTCTAGACAAATTACGTTTAAAATGAGTTAAAGAATGAGTAGTCATTTAGTCAGGGCCTGTGGAAAAATGGAGCTTAAATAATTCCCTTACCAGAGTAGTTCAGTTAGTTTTAATGAATAAAACAATGATAGTAATTCCAATTAATTTTTAAGAGGAAACTCTTCACCTAGCCCCATATTAAATATTTTCCTATATTGTGTAATCTTTACAAAATCCTATGGGTTAGGTGTTAGAATTATCTCTATTTATCAGTGAGGAAACTGAGGAACACAGAGGTTAAGTAAATGCCTTAAGTCACATAGTGGATTAGTGGATAAGAGACAAAGATGGGATTCAGCTCGGGCCTAATGACAAAGTCTGTACCCTTAATTGCTATGCTAAACTGCTTCTCACTCCTATTAATGAACGTGAAATTGAAGCAGAGTGGTGTCATGATTTAATATTTTATATGAGTAATGGACTAATGTAATTTTAATAGCTCTTTGTAATTTATAAAATGCATTTGCACACATACAATGTTTCACGTGGGTTTTAATATCCCTATGTGATAGCTAAGAAGTGTCTTTTCCTAGGTACACCTAGTAAAGAAATTTATGTTCAAAAAAGTTAAGTGACTTATTCAAGGTCACAGAACTGGTCAATATTGTATAGTGCAAGAGAAAGAGTTGGCTTCATTTATGTATTGGGAAACTGGGGCCCTGTCACTCACTAAGGAAGTATTATTGGGACAAACAAACCCCTTCCAACTCCCATGTGTATACCCAAAAATAGAGGTAGAACTGTAACTTCTCAGAGCCTTTGTCAGCATAAAATCATGTGACCTACATGCAAGCATTTGATGTATGTAAGCACGTGAACTTCCTTCGTCTTCCATGGACACTGGGCATTTCAAAAACAGACTGGGGGGGCAGTTAGGAGATGTGGACTCTTTTCCTAAGCAGGCCCCAGTCAAATGGACATGGTGCTGATATTTTACATCTATTGGTAATCACAGGCTGATTAAGTGGATCTCCAGGAAAAACAAAAATTAAAGACCCTCGGTATAGTATTTGCTAATTTCAAGTAAACAATGTGATGCTACCAAACATGGCATTTGGAAGAGATGCGCTCAGTGGGATCTCATTGATGGGTAAGAGCTGGATCCACTATATCACTGAGTAAAACTATGAGATTATATATGAGTGTTTTTCAAACTTTTTATGCAAGGGAGAAACTTTTTTTCCAATTGTTGAAATTTAATAGAAGTCAAATACAGAAACTAAAATGTGAAAGAACTCTGATGGGTAAAGTAATGTAGCAAAGCACACAGACGTGCCCTAAACCCAGCTACTCCTCTCTTCTGCATTGTTCCCTAAGATATTTCTGAAGAGTATATTCAACTGAGTCATCTCTGAAGGTCCTTCTACAACTCTTATTCTAAGATACTATAGTCTATGGTGGGCCTGCAGCTGTAGCCCTGTGGCATCTGATCCCGTCAGCTCTTGGGAGCTAAGCAGGGTTGGGCCTGGTTAGTACCTGGATGGAAGACAACCTGGGAACACCAGAAGCTGTAGGCTTGGGAGAAGGACTTGGCAACCCCCTCCCAAAAATCAATCTGCCATTGAAAACCCTATGGACAGCAGAGAAGCACTGACAATAGTGTTTCCCCTGTTGTACAGAGGGTCACTATGAGTCGGATATCGACTCGAAGGCACCTAACAACAACAACAACATAGTCTATGGTAGTATAAGGAACACCTTTTCTATTTCATAATGCTTTAGAAAACATTTTCCCCTACATACCATCATTTTAGGAAATCAACTGGATTTCCAACCCATTTAATACATAAAAAAATAAGGATATTGGATAAATCCTGGCTAACTGGATGCCAGATGAAATGACCGCTCCTGCTTGAGCTCAACAACCACACTGCCACAGGGTGACATTGAGTCTTTTGCAGTGTACCTTATGGATCTAGGCTCTGCAAAACCTCATATGAAGTGACAGCCTTTAAGACAGCAGGAAATCGAGTCTCAAGCAGGGAATGGTAAAGTAGCAGCTGTCAGAGTTATAGAGAAAGGAAAACATTTCTTAGAAAAACCACTTTATAGTTGGTATAACATTTGGTAATTAAAACACCTTTGCATCCTGAATTTCATCCCCTCTTAACACACTTCTGTAAGTTTTTATTCATTTCATTTACTCGCCAAGTTCCCTGAGGCCTTTTCAGATTCTGTTCCCCCCCAAATTTTTCCTGGCCCACTTTACCTACTAGACACATAGGACCCTTCATCTGGAAAGCTTCCTCTTTTGCCACTCACTATTTATGTCCCCTTGTATACTTTCAAACACCCTGTACTCCTCTGAAGAATTACAGGTGAGTCTTCTTTTTGTGTGTGTATTTTTATCTTGCTATGCAATAGAAGTTTCATGAGAGCAAGGGTGTTGTCCCTCTCTTACTTTTCAACATCCAATGACATACTGAATGTTTTAAACATATCAAGTACTCCAATAATCTGTTCATTTATCTATATAATTTTTGGATGAATAAATGGAGATAGCAATTCAGGAAGACAGTGGAGTAGGAAAAAACATAAATCTTTCTTCCTAGCTAGACATCAATTTCACTGGTAGAATATGTCTGATGCAAATGTTTCGGAGTCCACTGAAGGTTTGCAATTTCCAAGGGAAGGTTGGGTAGTAAATTGTGGTTAACTTTGGTCAGCTTCTACTCTTCACACAGTAGCAGCTACCAATTCCCCAGCCCCTGAGCACCTTAGCAGCCAGCAGGGCATGTGTTCTGGAACATCTTGCATACATCTTGCAGGAGCCAGGATTGGCAAAAAGGACCCTATCTTCAAAATATCAAAGAGTCTATACTTTGATTACTTCTGTTCACAGAGAAGGAGACAAAGAGGCAATAGAAATTATTGTACCTGCCTCTGATGTTGTATGTCCCTCCTCCTCCTCTTCCACCAGGGGGGACTTTATTTTTTCTCCTTTTCTACTAGTAGGACCCAGGAATTAAAGACTACATTTTCAAAAGCAATGATATATATGCAGAAAAATAAAAAGTCATTGTGTATCCAGAGAAAGTTGTGGGCTCAGAAAAGAACTGAGAAGACCTTAAATTGACACTTGAATCTAAGCATTATTTCAGAAATAGCCCACAATAATTCAAAAGAACAAAATGAAACAATAACAACAGAAACAATCCCAGTAAAACCTGAGGAAGAAGAAGAATCTAATTTCCATATTTATTATACTCTTTGATTTCAAATATCCATTTTCAACAAAAAGTCATAAGACACATAATCAAACAAGGAAACATATCCCATTCAACAAACATATACCCATAGAAATTATTGCTGAAAAAGACCTCATGACAGATCTACTGGACAAAGACTTCAAAAACAACTGATTTCAAGATACTCAAATAATTAAAGGAAGATGTACACAAAGGTGAGAAAATGATTTATGAACAAAGTAGAATTATCAATAAAAAATCAGAAAACAAAAACTAAAAAGTAATTCTGGACCTAAAAGGTGTAGTATAACAGCTAAAATTAAAAATTCAATGAAGGGATTCAAAGACAGATTTTGGTATGAAGAAAAGAACAATTCAGCAAGCTTGAAGATGAAACAATAGAAAGGACCAAGTCTGAGGAACAGGAAAAAAGGTTGAATAAAAGTGAAAAGAGCCTAACATATCAATGTATGCAGTATAATAGTTCCAGAAAGAAAAGATACAAAGAGGCAGAAAGTCCATGTCAAAAAATAAGGGTATAAACTTCCCAAATTTGATGAAATAAATAAATATGAATATCCAAAAAGTTAAATAAATTGCAAGTAAGATAATACCAAAGAGATACAAAGGAGACACATTATAATGAAACTGGTGTAGGACAAAGGCAAAGAGAGGGTATTTGAAAGCAGCAACAGAGAGGTGACTCATCACATACAAGGGATCCTCAATAACTGGTCAGCAAGTTTCTCATCAAAAATATTGGGCATGAAAGAGCAGTGGGCTTCTACACTGCATTCACAATGTTACATTTCATTCTTTAAAAAAAATTTTTTTTTAGTTTGTTTAGCAATATTGGGGATAATGTGCTAAAATTAAAAATAACTTTCAACTCAGGATCCTATCCCCCATGTGTCTGTCAGCTTGTCATGCACTGGGGGCTTATGTGTTGCTATGATGCTGAAATCTATGCTACCACTATCTCAGATACCAGCAGGGCCACCCATGGTCGATAGATTTCAGCTGAGGTTCCAGACTAAGACAAGATAGAGAAAAGGGCCTTGCAATCCAGTTCCAAAACAATTAGCCATTGAAAAACCCTATGAATAACAGAGAATAACTGCCAAATATAGTGCTGGAAAATGAGCCCTTCAGGCTGGAAGACATTCAAGAAAAGACTGGGGAAGAGTTGCCTCCTCAAAGTAGAGTCGACCTTAATGATGGGAATAGAGTAAAACCCATGGGCCTTCCATTTGCTGATGTGGCACAACTCAAAATTAAAAGACATAGTGTCTGCAACAATGGCCTCAAACATCAAAAGGTCGTGGGCATGGCACAGTATTGGGTAGTATTTCATTCTATTGTACATATGCTATGAGTTGGACTCAACTCATCAGTACCCAACAAAAAGGGAGTCCTATATTTGATAAATCTGTCCTTGAAAAGTGAGAAAGAAATGAGTATATTTCAAGATAAATAAAAGCAGTCAGAATCCCATCAGATCATCCTTATAAGAAATACTAAAGGGAGTCCTACAGATTGAAATGAAAGGATACTGTTAAGTAACAAAAAGCTATATGAAAGAACAAAGATCTCAGTAAAGGTGAACACACTAGCCCTTATAAAAGCTGCTATTATTGTAACACTGGGGTGTAATTCCACTTTTTGTTTTCTAAATGACTTAAGAGAATAATGCAATTTTAAAATTACAAGTCAAAAAGGAAGTGCTATTATAATTATTGTTTTCAACTGTATATTTTTCTTTTTTATAATTGAAAATATTAGTGCATTATAAAATATAAGTTTATGTTTTCTGACACATAAAGTAAAAAGATATAATTTTATGACATTGAAAACTAAAAGGTGGGGCATAGCTATTAAAGGAACAGAGTGTTGGTGTTATTGAAGTTAATGTCATATAAATTCAAATTAGAGTGTCATGAGTTTGTTGTTGTTGTTAGGTTCCATCCAGTCAGTATCTGACTCATAGCGACCCTGCGTACAACAGGCGAAACACTATTGTCAGTGCTTCTCTGCTGTTCACAGGAGTTTCAATGGTGGATTGATTTTTGGGAGTGGGTTGCTGGGTCCTTCTCCGAAGCCTACAGCACCTGGTGGTCCCAGGCGCTCTACCATCCAAGTAATAACCAGGTCCAACCCTGCCTAGCTTCTGAGATCTGATGTAGCCACAGGGCTACAGCTACAGGCGTCATGAGTTTAAGAGATTAAATATAATACCCATGATAATCACAAACAAAATAGCCAAAAAATATACACAGAAAGAAATGGGAAAGGAATTGGAACAATTTACTACAAAAAATTTACTAAACTCAAAGGACAACAGTAATTCAGGAATGAGAGACAAAAAGACTAGGGAGAAGGAATAGAATATGTTTGGCAGTGTTTCATTCAGCAGTACTTAGGGTCACTGTGAGTTGGATTTGACTTGAAGGTACCTAACAACACTAACACCATATACAAAATTAATTCAAAATAGATCAAAAATCTATATGTAAGAATTAAATCTATTAAATCTATTAAAAATTCTTAGAAGAAAACATAAAGTAAAAGCTTCACAACACTGAATTTGACAATGATTTCTTAGGTATGACATTTAACACAAAAGAAGAAAATATAGACAAATTTGGCTTCATGAAATTATTTTAAAATTGTGCATCAGATGTTAGAGACTTCCAGTTTAAGATGGCACATTAAAGGCAGGCTCCATGTGAGGTAGTAAAAACAAGCAGTTAGAAAAGGAAGAGATGGAGTACTTTCCAAAGAAAGAAGGTCTGGACAAGCACAGAATGCATCAAGGAGACCATTAGATGGTCGTAGGTTGCAGAACAGAGCTGAATAGCAAAATGGACTGAGCAAGACACATCCCCAGCCATGGCTTCCTACTGGGGAGGTGAAATGGAGTACTCATCCAAAGAGGTAAGCTGACCGTCCTGGCCATTAGACTGGCAGTCCCACAGGATAAGACCACAGTCCTTGAAGCTTTTAACTCTTCCAAGGACTTACTGCCTGTAGCTGTAGCCCTGTGGCATCTAACCCAACAGATCTTGGAAACTAAGCAGGGTCGTGCCTGGTTAGTACTTGGACGGGAGACCACCTGGGAACACCAGGTGCTGTAGGCTTGGGAGTAGGACCAGGCAACCCCCTCCCAAAAATCAATCTGCCATTGAAAACCCTATGAATAGCAGAGAAGTACTGACAATAGTGTTTCTCCTGTTGTACGTAGGATGGCTATGAGTCCAATACTGACTCAACAACACCTAACAACAACAAAGGACTTGCTGAGGCAGTGTCTGTCCCTGACTAAGGGGTTCAACACTGGAGAGGTGACTCTATTTCCCAAGCTCTGTGTCTCCAAGAGCAATGACCTGGTGCCATCTTGATAGGGAACCTATTATATGAGACTGAGCTACCCGGGGGGGCCCAAAAACAATTATCACCCATGGAGAGTCAGGAGGTGACCTGCCACAGCCAAGCATGCTACATAGCCAAAGCAGGCAGTTTCAGGGAAGAGGGAGATGAGACACTGACAGGCTGAGAGGTTCACACACCAAGAGGCTTGGGAAAGTTGCTCAGAAGTAATCCCCGTACCCCTAGGAGAAGAGACTCAAGCTATGGAGGGTAACTACAGAGAATGTCTTCTCTGAGCTGTGGTCACATAAAAAGACTCCATTCTCAACTGATTACCACTTCCACATAACAGACTCCAATATTAGAGGCCACAGAAAGAAGTACTTTCAGTCCTTTTTCTGCTTCTTTTTTTCTTTTTTCTTTCTTCTGTGCTGGGATTAAACCCATGGTTGGCATGGGGTCATTGCTGTGCTACAGTGTAGCACCTCCAGCCTTTTGTTATTTTTGTTTGGAGATGGGATCACATTGAATTGCATAGGCTATTTCTGGCCTGAGGCTCAAGATCCTCCTGCCTCAGCTCCCAGAGATTCTGGAGTCTCAGGGGTGTAAGATGGTATCTATCTTTTCTATATATTTTTTTCTTTTTTCTGTTTATCCTTTTTTATTGAAAATTTTCATTTCCTTGCTTCTCTTTTCTCTAATGTAATTTTTATCCTTTTTGTTTTTAGTGTCTTTTTCTTTCAGTCTTTTTAGGGCTGCCTGCCATTTTCTTTCTCTCTCTTTTTCTATTTACTATACTTATTTTACTATTTGCTATACTTTATAATTTTTGGCTTATGACATCATATTTCTGAGCTTATGTTTGCCTAATTCTGTTTATATATCTTTTCCTTTATTGTGTATTCCTTTTTTTATCTTTAGCTCCTTTCCCTCCCTCTTCCTAACACTTATTTCCTTTCTAGGTCTTTGTGTTTCTTTCCTTAACTTCCCTCTTGAGGCATCCTTCTTTCTCCTTTTTTCTGCCCCCTCTTCTTTCTTCAGGCAAATATTATTTATACCTTCACATTTGCAATTTCAAAACTTACTCAATATTACTATTGTCATTCTCTGTTCTATGGGCATTTGTGGTGCAGCAGTTGGCATTAAGTGATTTTAAGTGTATTTGTATATAAGATTTGGTCAGATATTGTACCTATTATAGTGGTTTGTCTTCCTCTTTTGGAGTGGCACTACAGATTGGGATCTCAAGAGAAAGCTGATCACTAAGAAGTCCCTCAAATAACACAGGAAATGATATCCACCCCTGCAGATGCACAAATCACAAATCAGAATCACAAGAAACATGAAAAAGTGAGGCAATTCATCTCCTTCATAAGACCATGATTCTTTAACCACTAAATCCAAAGATACTGAAACAATTGAAATCTCAGACAAAGAATTTATTGGCCTACTTGTAAAAATTATCAATGATTTCAAAGAAGACACAAACATACAAATGAACAAAGTAAGGAAAGCAATACAGGACCTAGGTCAGAAAGTCACCAAGGTAGAAAGCAGAGTCAACAAAATGGAGGAGAAATTCAGCAAGGAAATTGAGATTTTGGGAAAAAAACCAAAGCCAGATGTGTTGAAAATTAAGAACTCAATTATTCAAATAAAAACCACAATGGAAAGCATCACCAGTAGACTAGATGAAGCAGAAGATAGACTATCCAGGATAGAAGACAAAGTTGAGGAAATACTACATTCTGATATCAACAAAGAAAAAAATAAAAGAACATAACTACAATTTTGAAGAACTTTGGGACATGATTAAGAAAGTAAACTGAGGAATCCATGGGGTAGAAGAAGCTGAGATAAAATCTAAACAGATAGAAACATATTCAGTGAAATTATAGCAAAAACATTCCAAAATCTGGGGAAAATTGGATATGTAACCACAAAAGGCATTTAGAACACCAAATATACATGACCAGAAAAGAACCTCCCAATGATACATAATAATTAAAATGTCAAGATTACAGAACAAAGAAACAATATTAAAAGATATAAGAGAAAAAACATCAACTCACAAAGGAAAACACTTAAGAATTATATCAGAACTCTCAGCATAAACCTTAAAATCTAGGAAATGATGGAATGACATATTTCAAACCCTGAAAATAAATAATTGCTAACCAAGATTATTATATTCTTCAAAGTTATCATTTAAAATTGATGGAGAAATAAAGATATTTTAAGACAAGCACAGACTAAAGCAATATAGGACTACCGAGCCAGCACTACAGAAGGTACCTAAAGGAATCCTACACATGAAAAAATAAGAAAGACAGTTTCTACCATGAGAGCAGAGGAAAGAGTAAATTTCATGAGGGGAATAGATAGAATAAATTTAGAGAACTAGGAAAAAATTAGTCATGTCTAACTTAAAAACCATCAAGCCCAGGATATAAATAAGGGAGAAAGAAAAAAATGAATAGTATATGAACCAACCAGGAAAACACTCAACACCTCTCAATAATAACACTAAACATAAATCATCTTGACTCTCCAATTAAAAGGCATATATTAGGAGACTAGATTAAAAAACAAGACCCAACAATGTTTTTATCTATAAGAAACATATCTCGCTGGCCAGGTCACCCAGAGACTGAAAGTGAGAGGATATAAATTGATATATCAAGCAACTAGAAGCCAGAATAAAAGGAGTAGCCATTCTTATATCAGATAAAGTAGACTTCAAGTTAAAGTTAGTCCCAAGAGATAAAGAAGGTCATTACCATATCAATAAAGAGAACAACTAACCAAGAAGATATAAAAATTATAAATATATATGCAATGATGCTTGCTGAAAGTGAAGAGGATTTAAAACATTTACGATGAAGATCAAAGATCACAGCCTTCAATATGGGTTATGACTAAACATCAACAAAACAAAAATCCTTATGACTGGGTCAGTACGCAACTTCACAACAAATGGAGAAAAGATTGAGGTTGTCTAAGATTTTGCTTGGCTTGGCTCTATAAGCAACACCCATGGAAGCAGCAGTCAAGAAATCAAAAGACGCATTGCTCTAGGAAAAGCTGTGGCAAAAGATCTCTTTAGAGCATTGAAAAGCAAAGATGTCACATGGAAGACGAAGGTGCGTCTGACTCATCCCATGGTATTTTCAGTCGCATCATATGGTTGTGAAAGCTGGACATTGAACAAGAGAGACAGAAAAAGAATTGATGCTTTTGAATTGTGGTGCTGGAGACGTCTATTGAATATACCATGGACTGCCAAAAGAACCAACAGATCTGTCCTAGAAGAAGTACAACCAGAGTGCTCCTTGGAAGCACGAATGGCCAGACTGCGTCTTACATATTTTGGACATGTAGTCAGGAGAGATCAGTCCCTGGAGAAGGACATCATGTTTGGGAGACTGGCAGGTCAACACAAAAGAGGAAAACCCTCCACCAGAAGGATTGACACAGTGTCTGCAACAATGGGCTTAAACATAAATAAGATCGTTTGCCTGGCACAGAATCGGCAAGTGTTTCGATCTGCTGTACATAGGGTTGCTATGAGTCGGACTCAACTCAATGGCACCTAACAACAACAACAACATATGCAATAAACATCAATACACCCAACTTCATTAAAAACACTGTGGGACTTAAAGAGACAGATATGGTCCAGGTACTATAATAGGATATGACTTCAATACCCTACTCTCATCAATAGATAGAACACCCAGACCAATAAATAAATAAATAAATAAATAAATAAATAAATAAATAACAAAGAAACATCAGAATTAAATACCACAATAGATCAAATTGACTGAATGGACATAAACAGAATATTCCACCCAAAAGCTACAGAATATACATTCTTCTTAGCATCCTATGGAACTTTCTCCAAAATAAATCACATTTTCTGCAAAAAATCAAGTCTAACAAACATAGAAAAATAGAAATAATTTCATGTATCTTATCAGACTGTAATGGAATAAAACCAGAAATGAATAGCCAGAGAAATTACAGAAGCTATATAAATACATGGAAAATGAACAATACACTCTTAAATGACCAATGGATACTTGAAGAAATGAGAGAGGAAATAAAAGAATTCTTGAAATCAAAGGAAAATGAAAACACAACTTACCAGAACCTTTGGGATTCAGCAAAAGTGGTTCTAAGAGGGAAGGTTATATCTATGAATGTCATTAAAAAGAAATAGAGCGGGCTCAAACAAATAACTTAGTGACACACTTCAAGCTCTTAGAAAAAGAAGTAATACAACCTGAAACCAGTAATGGAAATAAATAATAAAGCTCAGAAAAGAAATTAAAACAATGGAGAAGAACAATGAAAAGAATTGATGAAACAAAGAGGTGGTTCATTGAAAAGGTAAACAAGATCAACAAATCCTTAGCCAAACTAACCAAAGGAAAGAGAAAGAACACTCAAGTTAAGAAAATTAGAGATGAAAAAGGGAATATTACAACAGATACCAACAAAATCTAGAGAATCATTAGGGAATACTTTGAAAAATTATATTCTAAAAAACTGTAAAACATTGACAAGATGGGTAAATTCTTAGACACACACGACCTGCCAAAATTAAGTCAAGAAGGTATAAATAACTTAAACAGATATATAATGAGCAATGAGATCAAAGCAGTAATAAAGAATCTCCTAACAAACAAAAGCCCAGGACTAGATGGATTCACTGCTAAATTTTATAAGACCTTTAAAGAAGAACTAACACCAATGATTCTCAAGTTATTCCATAAAATACAAATGGAGAGAACACTACCATACTCATTCTATGAAGCCAGTATTACCCTTATTGCAAAACCAGTTAAGAAAACATCAAAAAAGGAAAACTATAGACCAATTTCCCTGATGAACCTAGATGCAAAAATCCTTAATAAAATACTTTCAAATAAACTTCAATAACACATTTAAAAGATCATACATTATGATCAAGTTGGTTTCATTCCAGAGATGCAAGACTGGTTCAACATACATAGGACAATAAATGCAATACAGCATATAAATAGACTCAGAAGCAGAAACCAGATGATTCAGTAAATATATGCAGAAAAGACCTTCAATAAATTTCAACCTCCTTTTATGATAAAAGCCTTGAGTAAACTAGGAATTGAATGAATATACCTCCACATAATAAAGGCAATATATGAAAACCTACTACTAACATCATACTCAATGGAGAAAAACTGAAAGAATTTACCCTAAAATCAGGTACAAGACAAGGGTGTCCACTGCTATTCAATGTAGTAACTGAACTATTAGCCACAGCAATAAGATAAAGAAACAAAAGGGATCCAAACAGGAACAGAAGAAGTCAAGTTATTCCTATTTGCAGATGATATAATCCTATAGTTAAAAGATCCTGTGATCCTATATTTAAAAGACCCTAAAGATTCTACCATAAAACTCTTAGAGCTTATAAAACTTTCAGCGAAGAAGCAGGATACATAATTAACATAAAAAATCAGTAGCTTTTCTTAATACCAATAATGACCAAGCAGAGAAAGAAACCAAGAAAAAATCTCTTTCACAATAGCTTCAAAACAAATAAAATACCTTGGAATAAATCTAACCAAGTAGGTGAATGACTTCTACAATGAAAACTTTAAAACAGTGAAGAAAGAAACTGAAGATGATATGAGAAAGTGGAAAGATTTCCTATGTTCCTGGACTAGAAGAATTAATACTGTGAAAATAACTACATTAGAGAAAGCAGTCTACAGATTTAGTGCAATCCCCATCAAAATCCCAATGATATTCTCCACAGAAGTAGAAAAAAACAATCCTAAAATTCACATGAAAGCACAAAAGACTCTGAGTTGTAATGTGATCCTGAGCAGAAAGAAAATGCAGGAGCATCATAATTCCTCACTTCAAATTATATTTCAAAGTCATCGTAACCACAACTGCATGGTACTGGCACAAAACAGATATGTAGACCAATGGAACAGAATAGAGGATCCAGAAATAATCCCAGGCAGCTACAGCCATCTAATATTTTAAAAGATGCCAAAAATATAAACTGGAAAAAAGAGACTCTCTTCTACAAATGGTGCTGGGAGAACAGGATATCCTCATGCAGAAGACTGAAATTAGATCCCGCTCTCCAACCTTATGCAAAAATCAGTTCAAAGTGGATCAACAGCCTTAATATAAAATCTGAAACTTTGAAAATGCTAGAGGAAAACATAGAGAAAACACTTAAAGACATCAGCACAGGCAAGGACTTTTTGAATAGGACCCCAAAAGCACATGAGCAAGAATTTACAAATGGGATTTCATTAAATTAAAATGCTTTTGCACAGGAAAAGACACAATTATTAGAGTGAAAAGAAAGCCTACAGAATGAAAGAAAATCTTTGCCAAGTATATAACAGACAGGATTATGTCTAAAATATATAAAGAGCTCAAAAAAATAAATACCAAAAAAGAAAAGTATCCACTCAAAAATGGGCAAAAGAAATGAACAGAGACTCTCAAAAGAAGACATACAAACGGCCAACAATCATAGGAAAAAATTTTCAACATCCTTGGACATTAGGGAAATGCAAATCAAAACTACACTGCAATACCATCTTATTCCAGTCAGAATGGCTGCCATCAACCAAACAAACAAGAAATGTTGGTGAGGTTGTGGGGAGAAAGGAAGCCTTATACACTGCCGATGGGAGTGCAGATTGGTGTAGTCACTATGGAAATCGGTATGGAGGTTTCTCAATAAACTAAAAATAGAGTTATCATATGACCCAGCTATCCCACTTCTGAAATATGTTGTTCTTAGGTGCTGTTGAGTCCCACTCATGGTGACCCTTTGTTAAACAGAACGAAAACACTCCCTGACACTGTGCCATGCCCAGCACTATGCCAGTGCTTCTCTGCTATTAATAGTATTTTCAATGGCTGATTGCTTCAGGATTGCTTCAGGAGTGGATTGCCACTTCCTTCTTCCATTTATGAGGTGCTAGGGATCCAACCTAAGGCCTCAAGAGAGTTCAGAGAGGCACTCTACCAACCGAGCTAACCCTCAGCCCCCTCATAGGTATATATCCAAAGGAATAAGAGTGAATATACCAGAGAGATACCTGCTTATCCATGTTTCTTGTGGTGTTATCCACCATAGCCAAGACATGGAATCAACCTAGGTGTCCATCAATAGGTGAGTGGATAAGGGGAAAAAAAATAATATATATATACATATATATATATATATATATATATATGAGTTTTATTCAGCCATAAAAACAGACAAAACTATAGCATTTTCTGTAAAATGGGTGGAATTACAGATTATCATTTTGAGTGAAATAAACCAGACCCAGAAAGATAAGTATCACATTTTCTTTTGTATGTGCATGTTAAACCTCAATATATATTCATTATTAATACATATGGGTTATGAAAGTATAAGGGGCCTGTGTAGAGAAAGATAAAGGACTAAAAAGGAGGAGAGGGGGGCAAGAAGACAGGGTAATGGGAGAAAAGAAAAGAAATATCACATAAGTTGCCCTCATAGGAAAATCAGGATGTACATACATAAATGGATATACTCACAAAAAGGCTATGCATGTAGAAAGGGGACCATTGGTGGGGAGTGAGGGATTGAGGGCAGGTGGCCATGAGAGGGTAAGGGAAAAGTGAATCTGAATTATGCACAACAAAATCCACTTATGGAAATGTCATAATGAGACCCATTAATTTGTATGTTAAAAACTAAGAATAAAAAATTAAAAATACATTTTGCATTAAAACATATTGTCAATAGTGTCAAAAGGCAATGTATAGCATGGGAGAAATACTTCCAAACTGTATCAGATAAAGGACTAATATTCAGAATGTGTAGAGAACTCATAACATTCAATAAATACTATAAAATAAAAATAAAAAAGGAGATTCAAAAATGGGCAGAGGACTTGAAAAGCATTCTTCCAAAGAAGATATATAAATGGCCAATAAGCACTTGAAAAGATACCAAACACCAGCCAGGTGGCATGTGCATGCTTGTAGTCTAGTGACATGTGAAGCTGAGGTGGAAAGATCACAAGTTCAAGGCCAGAGGCAACCTGCCCAACTTAGTGAGATCCTGTGTCTAAATAAAAAATGAAATTAGGGCTGAGGGGTTTTCTCAGTGACAGAACACTTGCCTAACACGCATAAGACCCTGGGTTAAAAACCCAGTGTTGTAAAAAAAGATATTAACATCATTATTCAGAATCATTAGATAAATGCCAGTCAAAACTATAATAAAATATTACCTCATACCAGTTATTGTGTTGTTGTTGTTGTTAGGTGCCATCAAGTTATGTCTGACTCATAATGACCCTCATAGGGTTTTCAATGGCTAATAGTTTTGGAATTGCCTGGGGAGTGGATTATCATGTCCTTCTCTCATTTTCTGCAGTGCTGGGAATTGAACCCGGGACCTCAGAGATTGCAGAGCGGCACTCTACCAACTGAGCTAAATCCCAGCCCATACCAGTTATTAGGGTTATCATAAAAACTAAGCATTGATAGGTGTATATAGTTTGTAACTTTTATGTACTACCGATGGGAGAATAAAATAGTGTATCCACTATGGGAAAAAGCATGGAAGTTCTTAAAAAAATTAAAAATGGGAATTATTACATAATTTACAAATTCCATTTTTGGGTTTATGTTCAAATATATCATTGAAAGTAGAATCTCAAAGAGACATTTGTGCATTGTTATTCATAGCAGCATTATTTACAGTAGCTAAAACATGGAAGCAATCCTGTGTCCATTAACAGATAAGTGGGTAAGTGTGGCCTAGCCATACCATGGACTATTATGGTAGTCTTGAAAAGTAATGACATTCTGACATGCTACAAAGTGGATGAACCCCAAGGACATTGTATTAGCTGAAATAAGCCACTCCTAGGCAAATACTTTAATTCTACTTGTATCAGGTCCTTAATAACCAAAATCACAGAGACAGAAAATAGAATGGTGGTTGTCAGGGCCTTGGGAAGTGGGGAAAATATTATTTAATGCATACAGAGTTTGAGCTTTGCAAGATGAAGAGAGTCCTGGAGCTGGATGTTAGCACAACCATATGAATGCATTAAACATCACTGAAATGTATGCTTAATGGTGATGACAAAACCTGGAGAGTAACATGTTAAGTGAAATAAGCCACATCCAGAAATACAGCGTCTTACTTACATGTGGAATCTAAAAACAAAGTCAAACTCATGGAAGCAGAGAGTTGAATGAGGTTACCAGGCTTGGGGAGGATGTAGCACTGGGTAGGTGGCTGTTACAGAATAGAAAATTTCAATTAGACAGAAGGAATCATTTCAGGAGACCTACGACAAACATGGGCTAGGATTTAGATCAGTTGGTAAAATGCTGCTCTACACTCTGTGAGGTCCCAGGTTGAATCCCCAGTACCACAGAAACAGGAGAAGGATGCAGCAATCCACTCCTGAAGCAATCCCAAAACAATCAGCCATTGAAAACCCTATGAGTGTCACTATGAGTCAGACACAACTTGATGGCACCTAACAACAACATGACAAACATTGTGATTATAGTTAATAGTAAAGTATTTTATTCTTGAAAATTGATAAGAGAGTAGATTTCAGGTATTTCTGTGACTAATAAATGAAAAAGTATGTAGGTGATGCATACATTAACTCACTTTATTTAGCCATTCCACAATGCCTATGTATTTCAAAATATATTATATACTATAAATACAATTTGTACTCGCCAATTCTAAAAAGATAATAAATATGTAAAGAATCAAGAGAGTGAAACCATTTCACAAAATGTTAAGTTTGGTTAGAAACACTACTTCCTCCTTCCCTCTAGAGAATAGGAGGGAAAAGGTTAAGATAGCAAATTTTATGTTATGACTATTTATCACAATAAAAAATTAAGTGAATGAATGACCAAATAGATGAGTTTGTGGTGAATATGAAAGAAAGCTTTTGTTCCTTTAGATCAGGAGATGGTAAAATTAAGGTCTTTGGACCAAATCTGGCCTTCTGCCTGTTTGGTAAATAACATTTTATTGAGACACAATCGTGCTCATTTTAAAAAATAGAATCGTTGGCTGCTTTTGAACTACAATGGGAATGTTGAATAGTTTGCATTGAAGATACCTTGGCCAACAAAGCCTAAAATATTTACTATCTGACCTTTTACCCAAAAAGATTTAATGATCATCTTTTCTAGATGTGTGGATGGAAGGAAATGTAGGGCGAGATATGGTCAATGATTCCATAGAGATATTTACTTAATTTCATGCCTATTTTTCTTTCTATTCAACTCATGGTCCCAATTAAAAGTACACAGGGGAGGGGATTCACATCCATAGGAAAGATGTACACATAATTATCAAAAAGAGTGAAGAATTCCATTTCTACAAAACTCAATGATGCTACCATTCTTTATTGTGTATTTAATGTGAACCAGGAACCATATTTGATTCTTAGTGAGTAAAGTTTCACTGAACCCTTACCAGGATTGCATGAGGCAGATGCTGCCAACCCACCTAATTTAGAAGTCTATAAAGTCTTGTGAGGTCTATACAGCTGGATAAACCTTCAGCATCACTGGAAGAAAGACTCGTGGGCAATCTTGTTTATTTATTTTTTGATGAAAAGACACTGGGAAGAAACTCACTATGGAATAATTACAGATACAGTTAAGTTAGGAACATCATGATCATAGTAGAATGATCCTGTTTAGCATAGTAATTGAGAACACGGGCTGTGTTGTTGGCACTCGAGGGCTCATGTCCTTCACTTACTAGCTATATGCCTAGGAAGTTACTTCACCTCTCTCTGCCTAAGTGTCTTCATCTGTGAAATACAGATAATACATGATAGCTATGCATTAGGATCCTTATAAGGATTAAAGTATCTACAGTTCTCTTAATGCAGTATCTAGTACTAGTGTAATTCTTACCATTATTGACATTAATGTCTTGAGTATTTTACATTCTTCAAAGCCCAATTCAAGACCTTTCCAGTGTTTGACCCTTGCCCCAATGGCCCTTGCCTATTAAGTTGTCTTCCTTCTCTAAATACCAATCACATTTATTTTGCAGCACATGAATAAGTACTTGATTCCATATAATTTATTGTTCTCTAATTATAAAAATGAATATCTTATGGAGACTAGAAACTCATGCTACTTTGCATATAGTATTTATTGACTAAAACCTGACTATGAGATCCAGGTTCTGTAAAACAGGATTTCACAAAGACTTCTCACAGAAGTGGGTGTGGTGGCACACACCTGTAATCCCAGCAGCTTGGGAGGAAGAGGCAGGAGGATCGCAAGTACGAGACCAGAGGCAGTCTGCATAGCTTAGCAAGACCCTGTCTCAAAAAGTAAAAAAAAAATGGGCTGAGGGTGCAGCTCAGTGGTCCAGCTCTTGTAGAGCATGCAAGCACGAGGCCCTGGGTTCAACCCCCAGTACCACACACACACACATAACAACAACAACAACAACAACAACAACAACAACAACAAAAGAGTTGTGACAGAAAAAAAGAATGATATCATAGGAAGGCACTCTTGTTGTTGTTATTATTAGGTGCCACTGAGTTGTGTCCAACTTATAGTGAACCTCATAGGGTTTTCAATGGCTGATTGTTTCAGGATTGCCTCAGGAGTAGATTGCCACGTCCTTCTCCTATTTTTGTGGTGCTGGGAATTGAACTGGGGACCTTAGAGACTGCAGAGCAGTGTTTTAGCAACTGAGCTAAATGCCAGCCCCAAATTCATTTAAGAAGAAAACTATTTATATTGCACTAAATAAGATCCTTAATGTTGAATTTGTTCAGAGCTTTGTATCCAATGTGTATTGTGACTCTTGAAGAGGGGATGAGCACACAAAGGGTTTCCTAATCTTGTATGACCTCAGACTTTTCTAATAGAGCATTTTATAGGATGAATGTTCTACAGAACACATTTGGGAAAATTCCACCGCAGAAGAAATAAGGTGAGCTAACAAAGACTCTAACTCCTAGTTTTAATCAGTGCAATCCAACTAATTAATTTACCTAACAACAATAATGTGCCCATTCCTATATTAGGAGGCAGTGGATGCAAAAAAAAAATTTTTAATTAAAACAAAAACAAAAAAGCACCCAGAAAACAAACCACACACATTCTTTTCTGCACTATAAAAATGAATATGCTATGTAAAAGAATAGAGTCCAAGGTTACATAGTGGAACTCAAGGGGCTAGCCTGTAGAACTAAGACATAATCAGAGAGTGCCATTCTTATGGTCAGAGTCAAAACACTAAAGAAATTTCTGAGAACAAATGCTGGATATCTGAAAAGTCATGGGAAAAAGATGTACTAACGACATGTCTATTTCAAAGTCCAAACTACTATTTTACTCATCTGTGGGGAAGAAACGAGGGCATTTCTTTTGATTTTCGGTCCCATGAAGTCACTCACAATGAACTTGCCATTCAATATTGTTCACTATGTTGCTCACTATATTGAAGATTCAACTCAGTCTCAGGAATAAAATGTCTCAACGGTTCCCACTTGGACAAACACTGAACCTGATGAGGTGCTTTAGGGTACCCCATAACACTGCAAAACACAAACACTCAGAATAGGCAACAGAAACTGAAAAGGCTGACAAATAAAGTTAATTTCAGGCAGGCAAAGAAATATTATTCCATCCTATGATCCAGTTTGGAACAGAAAGCAGCCCTAATGGTGTAACAACATGCAAACTCTTAATTACACTGCAGTAAATACTTTATATGCCAACTGATGGGGTCAGAACTATTGGTTTCCATTGATGTTTGGCAACCACTCACAAAATACAGGCAAAGAGAAACAAATGGCAGAAAAACTCCCAGGAATTCTACCAAAAGTGACTGTTTCCAAGCTGTTTCCTGTTACAACTTTTCTGGCATTTGTCTACATTCAAAACATGCTCTGGAGCACATAATAAAGTGCCAAGGCCCTTTTTGTGTAGCTTTTATACTTTACAGTCTTTTAGCCCTCATATAACATTTTGAGAATTTATTCTAATGCAACATATGCCTGCAAATAAATATGATCATCATCATCGTCATCTATGGTTCAAATGCTGTGCCTACTGGTTGGCATATTGTCATCTGTTTCTAGCCTTTAAAACAATACTAGCAAAAAAGTGTCTGCATGATAATGTCAATGCTTGTACCCTCCACAAAATGTTGAAATTTAATTGGTCTTATAATAGTGTTAAGAGATGCGATCTTTAAAAGGTGAGTAAGTCATGAGGACTCCATAGTTGTGGGTGAGACAGGTAGCATTATAAAAGGGTGCATTTGGCCCTTTATTGCATTTTTCTTGCCTTCTCTTTGCCTTTCCATCCCACGGAGAAGCAAGAAGTCTGGCTAGGCATTGGAACTTTGATATTGGACTTCCCACCCTCCAGAACTGAGCCACTACATTCCCTGTTGTTGTTGTTGTTAGGTGCCGTCGAGTCGGTATCTGACTCATAGCGACCCTTATAGAGTTTTCAATGGCTGACTGTTTCGGGATTGCCTTGGGAGTGGATTGCCAGGCCCTTCTCCCATTTTTGTGGTGCTGGGAATTGAACTCGGGACCTCAGAGACTGAAGCGCAGTGCTCTACCCACTGAGCTAAATCCTAGCCCACTACATTCCTATTCATAATAAATTACATGCCTGTAGGTATGTTGTTAAAGAATCATGATCAGACTAAGATATGAACAAGTATGTCTTCTTCTGGTCTGTGTGTATGTCTTTTTTGATGTGTATGAAATTACTTTCATACCATCACAGCATCAAAAAAATCATGGGTCAAATCATCCTAATCTGTGGACCATCTGTGTGTGTGTGTGTGTGTGTGTGTGTGTGTGTGTGTGTGTCTGTGTGTGTGTCTGTGTGTGTGTGCGTGTGTGTATGTGTGATACACACACTGTGTCCTTTCCACGTTCAGTAGTCAATACATTACATGAGATATTCATCACTTTATTATACCAGAGGATTTATGTAGATGATTTTGCCTAAAAGGACAACACTGATACAAGTGTTCTGAGAATATTTAAGTTAGGCTGGGCTAAGCTATAATGTGTAGTGGTTTAGGTGCATTAAATGCATTTTCAATTGTAATGAATTGATGAGGATGTAACCCTATCATGAAAGTGTACTCATATGCCTATGCATATATCATATATATTTTCCAAATATGAAACTATATTTCTAAGAAACCGAATATATGTTTAAGGCCACCTTCTTGTCAAGTAAAAGTCTAAATCCCAAATCACATCTTGGTCACTTGGAATCTGTAATTTATGTTCTTTCCACTTTGCCATTTTATCTCAACTTTTGTTTTATTTCTTCCACATAGAATCCAGTCCTCACTTTCTCCTCTTGTTTTTATCCCTTTGGGTTCACACTTCTTTTCAACCCTCTGTAGCTACATTTCTAGACCTTACCACTTCCCTCTTGGTCATTATTTCTCTGTGAGGTCTGGAAGGTCATTTGTTTGAGAATGACTTTTCAGTCTAGAGGGTAACTTTCTCCCTGTTCCAGCCCAGGTCTGTTGAGTAAGAAGACCTAGAGGAGTGGATATGGGAATCTACATTCTGATCAAGTCTCCCTAAGAGTTTATTTTGCACAAAAGATTTTTCAAAGTGCTACCCAAGTTATCACCAGAGTCTGTGTACTATGTGTAAGTTAAAACTGTTTCTCTTCATACATCCAAGCCTCCTCCACTTCAGTTTCAGAGGTTTTTTTTTTTTTTTTTTCTTTCTGTGGTACTTTGATAGTGATCTAGGGCTTTGCACATACTTTGCGAGTGCTCTATGGCAGGATGGCATCTCGGCCTCCTTTTTAAATGTTTTATTTTGAGACAGGGTCTTTCTAAGTTAAACAGGCTGCTTTTGTCTTTGAACTTGTGATCCTCACACCTCAGCCTTCTAAATGACTAGGATCAATAGAGTGCACCACAGTGCCCACCTCAAATGGGTTATGCATTTGTTTTCTGTATTTCATTTCCGGAATGTAAGCTCCACAAAAGCATCGGTTTTTATCTCTGTTGTTTACTGCTCTTCTTTCCCACTAACATCTGGTGTGTGATCAATAAATGCTGAATAAATAAATGGATAAAAAGGGACTATTCCATGCCTAACTTCTCTCCTCCAATCCTTTCTTACATTTTATCCTCAAAAAAATCCTGAAGAAGTTTACAGGTACATACAGATTAACATTTTAGGAAAGTAAAACTTAAAATAATTAAGATTAACAATCTATTTTCTAAATGAAAGAGCTAGAGTGGAACTCAGCACTTCTTACTCCAAGCCTACCTCACTTTCTTCAAAACAAAGCAGGGATTCATAGACTCATCCATTTCTTTAACGTTGAGCACTGTTTCTCAAAGCATGGTAGGCTACCATAAGCATCACTTGAGAATTTGTTAGGAGTTCCAAACAGTCAAGCATCACGTAAGGACAGGAATGCATTACGAGAAATGCATCCTCAGGTAACTTCACCATTGTGTGAACATTACAGAAATGTGCTTACTTGGAGAAGAGAAACCAAGATGGTAGATTAGAAGTTGCCTCCCTAAAACTCTGGGGAGAAAAAGAACCAGACAAACGAAAGATAGACTCAATTCTGAAGGAAAAACCAGAAGTGAAGTAGCAGTGTACATCAGAAAAGAGTTGATAGGTCAGCTGAAAAGTGCCTATAAGTAAAAATAAACTATTCAAGAAAAAAGAGAAGCAGCTGTTGGCTCCAGCCTGGACCCCCTTTGCTGGAGGAAGGGAAGAAAAATCCATAGGACCCAGATAAGCCTCAGGTGAAGAAGAGAAACTGGCATCACTCACACAACAAGGTGGCTGATCTCAGGAGTCTTAAACCCAGCGGGGGTTCGATGTGGCAGTGGCTCCCCATGTGAGTCATGTCCACACACAACAAATCTGCTCCAGCTCTGCTTAGTCCTTGAAGGGCGATATCCACAAACTACCCAGAGAGGGAGTCCACTGTTTCAGAACGAAATACTTGAGGGCCGGGGGCAAAGACAAGGGCAAAACACAGGACGGGGAGCCTGGGGATGCCTCGCCACAGCACACAGGCATGCACGATGCTTGAGTCAACTGTGGAAAAGTGGGCGAACCAGATATAGTCATGCTGAAAATGTGAGGCAGTAGGCGACCCCGTGTCAGTGAAGACGGGTTGGTGTGCCGCAGCTGCTGGGCAGACGGCTGAGACTCAGCTGGCCACGACAGACACGCTGAAAATGCTGGCTATGAAGATGACTGCACAATGGCTAGGGGTTAGGGACTAACTGTGCCTCCCCAGCTTCTGCCTCCCGGGTCCTTCCTTCATGCTGACAGAGTGATCCATGCAGCTGAGTCACCAAATACAAGTCTGTGCAGCGGCAAATGACTCTGTGACCAGTTTGACGCTCACAGAATATGGATCCTCACTTCCTCCCTGGCACAGGGAAACAGAACAGAGCCTGCAAAGAGACCTGTAAAAAACCTAGATGCATAACAGACTCATGACTGCTCTTGAATCAGTACCTGCCTGGAAAAAACAAACAGCTACAAGAAAGCCCTCCTCCATCAAACTGGTGGTCTACAATATGGAAGGGCCACCGAAAAGCATACTTGGTGGTGGTGGTGGTAGTGGTTGTTGTTGTTGTGGTGGTTGTTGTTATTATTATTATTATTTGCAGTACTTGGGGGTTGAACCCAGGGCCTCATGCCAGGCAAGTATTGCACACTGAGTTGCATCCCCAGTCCCTATTTTTATTTTTTATTTGGAGACAGGATCTTGCTAAGTTGCAGTTTGCCTCTGGCCTCAAACTCACAATCTTCCTTCCTCAGTCTCCCAAATCGCTGGGATTACAGGTGTGCACTACTGCCCCCAGCTCTTACTTTTATATTTTAACAAACAAGGTTTTACATTCTTAGTTGTTATTCATGTTTTTAACTTCAATTGTATTTACATTTTTTCCTTTTTGTGCAAACTATGGCATTTAAAATATCCTGTTCTCTTTTCCCTTTCTACCTAACAGTATTTGTTGTTCTTCCTGTTCTTATTCCTTTCTTTCCATTTAACCCAGATGCCTATTTCCTCTTCCCCTCTCTTTGCTCCATTCCATCATTTAACTCATTTAGAATTTTTACCAGCAGCATCCTTAATAATTTTCATCTCATGAAATACACATTACTTCAGCTGTTTTCCTTTCTTAGTTTATTGGTCGTACACTCACTGGTACACATCAATTGTAATTGCACAGTATTTATATATGTGGTTTGGCAAGCTGTTGTTACTGTAACAGAGGTTTGTTTTGCCTTCCAGTGTCTAAAGGGGTGTGGAGGAGAGGGCCCATAAGAGAAGGCTCCTAACAGAGAAGACTCACAAATTACTCCTGAAGTAAATTCACAGCAGAAAATGCACAAATCACAACAAAGAAATACAAGCAACAGGAAAAAGCAAGATACCATGACTCTTCCAAAATATCACAACTCTGCAGCAAAGCCAAAGATACTGAAACAGCTGAAATGTTGGCCAAAGAATTTAAAAGTCCAACCACGAAAACTAAATGACCTCAAAGGAGATACAAACAAGCAAATGAATTCATTGAGAAGGTCAGTTCAGGCTCTGGATGAGAAATTCAGTAAGAAAATTGAGACTCTCAAAAAAATAGAAATATTAGAAGTGAAAAATACAATAAATAAAATTAAAACATAGTCAAAACTAACATGAGCAGACCAGATCAAACAGGAGAAAGAATATTTGGATGGAAGACAAGGTTGAGGAGATGCTTCACTCATAAACACACACACACACACACACACACACACACACACACACACACACACCATCAGTGAGTATGACCACAACTTTCAAGGCTTTGGTGATAATGTGAATAGCATATTACAACCATAGGACAAGATGATGAGATTGAATCCAAGAATCCATAGGATAGAAGAAGGAGCTGAGATTAAAACCAAAGGCACAGAAGAACTATTCATTGAAATAATAGCAGACAACCTCTGAAAGCTAATGGAAGAATTAGACATCAAAACAAAAGAGGCATTTAGAACCCCCAAACAGACATGGTGATAAAAAGAACCTTGTTGTGTCACAGTATAGGTAAAACACTAAGACAACAAAGAAACAATTCTAAATGCAGTGAAAGAAAAACATCATCTCACTCACAGAGAAAAGTCCATCAGAATAATATCAGATCCTTGAGCACTAACCTTAAAAGCTAGGAAAGCATAGAATGAGTTATTTCAATTCTCTAAAGCAAATAATTGCCAACAAGGCTACTATATCCAACAAAATTGTCCTTTAAAATTGATGGAGAATGATCGAGTGAGTGAGTAGTGAATGTGAAGACCTCTGTAGACTTTGTCAACACTCTACAAACAGGCTCCACGTAATCCATGTTAAAATTTTTCTTTTCTCAATAACAAATTCAGCTTAGCTTACTATAACATTTTTGCTTTATGAACTTCTTAAGTATTTTTTAAAATTTGTACTCTTTTAAAATAACACTTCACTTAAATTACAAATACACTGATACAGCCACACAAAAATATTTTTTCTTTATATCCTTGTCCTAAGCTTTTTTATATTTTAAATTTTTTTTCCAGTTAAAATTTTTTGTTATTGTTAAAAACTAAGACACAAACTCGCACATTAGCGTAGGCCTATATATCACAGCAATAGCATTAATATCACTGTCTTCCCTCTCCACATCTTGTCCCACCGGAAGCTCTTCAGTGGCAATAAGGCACATGGAGCTGTCACCTGTGATGACAATACCTTCTTCTGGAGTCACTCCTGAAGGACCTGCCTGCATAGTGAATACATAAATCAGTTACAGAATCGTTTACTGTCATTTATCAAATATGACGTACTGCGCAAGATTGCATGTGCTGTACTTTTATCTGATGAGCAGTTCTGTAGGTTTTGTTTATACCAGCATCACTACAAAGAAAACTTCACAACTGCTACAGTGTCACTAAGTGATGGTAATTTTCAGCTCCTCTACAATCTTACAGGACCACCATTGTGCACATGATCTTTTGTTGACCAAAATATTGTTACACAACACCTGACCATACCTGGGTAAGACTGCAGACCTACAGAGTCTGAACTTCAGAGAGTGCTTGGAAATTGATTTCAAGTACTTCAGTTGATTCTGATGCACACTCAAGTTTGAGAACCATAGAGTTAAGACAATCCAGCAGTGTTAAAACAGAAAAGCTGCTTCCAAAGAAGAACAAAATAAGCAATAACCACTAATAAACAGCCCAGGTGAAGAACTTCAGGAGACCAGCAGCAGTCACAGCAGTAGGAAATGAAGTAGCACATCGCTTGACACAGTTCCTGACACATGGTAAAGGCTTGAAGAAAATGCTAGGAACAATGGCTGACCATACAAGTAAGTGTAAAGAAACAATAAGGAAGAGAGGCAGAAGTATGGATATGCTTTGAGTTATTATTATGGGTGAGAAAAATCTGTGCATAATGTTGAACCAGAGTACAGTCCAATTTTAGGAAAAGAAATCCAGGTTAGTTTTCAGTTTCCAAATACCACTTACAAACGAAATGCTGTGCCACTCTTTCCTTAGGACCAATACCGATCACCTGCTCTAATGAGACCAAACAGTCCTGGAGAAACACTAACCACCCTTTTATACAACCACTACCTGTGAATTTGGTTCTAATTAGTTAACTGCTCCTAATATATATTAAGTTCTCTGGGGAATAATTTAAGGAATCCAGGTTTGCAGAGTTTGTTTTTTGGCATAATGAAAAGTATTCCTTTTCATCTTTCTAGCAACACTGATATAATCACCTGGAATCATTTCTGAAGCACAGTAAACATAACTAAGAATTTCAGCCAATAGTAGCCTGTACAGACATCTTCCACAAATAAAGCATTTACCACTTGGTTAATCTACTTTTATCAAAGGCAAATATTTATAATTGTAAATATGCAGCTAGACCTCTCAGACAATGTGGCCAGATAACCATGCCAATTTCCCTTTTTGAAAGTAGGACGTTGGCTTTTCTTTTCTAAAAATAATTTTTAAGGATGTAGTCAACTCAGCTTTAGATAATTAAAGGATAAAACCATCCCTTGGCCCAAACCGGTTATTATTCAATTAAGTATCTAATAGCACCCAACCATATTACAACTAATTGAGTCACTTTACTCTGTTCATGCTACACTGCAGTTAAACACACCTGAGTGTTTTATAATTTTTCTTATATGACCAATGGGAGAAAATATCCATTAGTCAGTCAGTCACAATTTGGTATCTAAGCTGTTCATTCATTTTGTCATTCATTTATTTAGTAAATGTATTTACTTGCCTACCACATCCCAGGGATTGTGCTAACTGTGAAGGATCTGATGGTCTGCACGATAAACAATCCTTTCCCCCTAGTAGATAATGCAAACACCATAGTCTGATTTTCTGTTGCCTCAGAAAGTACAATCAGGGTGAGCAAATGAAAATGTATTGGATGCTTCTTGTTTTTGCTTCCAAGCACTCATTCTGCCTTCCTCTAATAAAGGAATCCTCATTTCATTTGGAGAACCAGCCCCTCCTCCTATAGAATGTAAGATTTATGATGGCCTCTTTTAGTGCTTGGGGAGGGAAGATCTATTCTGTTCTCTATCATATTTCTGCATTTAGAATAAGACAGAACATGGTACACACTCGATAATTATTTATTGAAAAGATGGGCATCGTTTTGTTCCTAACCTTCCTATCAGTTACTGTTATTACCTCCCTTTTCCATACACATGTCCACAACATACCACTCACCGATCCTTGCTTAATGTCCTATATTCTCTTTGGATCATCATTCATTGATTCAATTTGTATTTTTTTCACATTGTCTCTTGATCTTCATTATTGCAAAGAAATGTAAGAAGTCAGAGTTCAGATGTTTCCACATGAAGTTTCCCCCATGAGTTGAAGGCTTGGTCCCTAGCTGGTGAGAGGCAACTGCATCACTAGGGTGCTAGTCCATTGGTAAGTGTATAGCTGAGTGGGCCAGTATGCAGGGGAGCCTGGCTGGAGGAAGTAGGTCACTGGGGGTGTGCCTTTGACAAGTCTATCTCATCCCTGCCCCCTTTCATTTCCTCTGCTTCCTGGATGCCTTGAGGTGAGCATCCTTCTTCCACCGTGCCCTTCTACCATAACCTACCACCTTCCTACAGGCCCAGAAACACAAAGCCAACTGACTGAATACTAAAACCTCTGAAACCATGAGCCAAAGTAAACTTTTTCTCCTTAAGTTGTTATTCTCAATTAGTTTGCCACAGTGACAGAAAACCAATAAACTAGATGATGATGATGATGATGATGATGATGATGATGATGATGATGATGATTGTTTACAAATCAGGAAGCCTAGGCCTATAATCTTGGGAGAAGGACCTGGCAACCCCCTCCCAAAAATCAATCTGCCATTGAAAACCCTATGAACAGCAGAGAAGCACTGACAATAGTGTTTCCCCTGTTGTACAGAGGGTCGCCATGAGTCGGATACCGACTTGACAGCACCTAAGAACAACAACAAAGGCCTATAATAGATAAATTAGTAACCACTTCCTAAAGCAATATGGCAGACTTGGCACTTAATATTTAGATTTCTTAAAGTAACACTTTCCAAAGCACCAACATGTAAGTTCTTTTCCATTTCCTCCTCATTTATGTTTGCATCAACGTCACCCAGATAATTCCTAGAATTCTATTTATACTCAATAAATACTTGTCCATGTTAAATAGATATAAGCTAACTGATTTAAATTTTACTTTGCAATTCTGTACGCAGTTTTCACTAACATCTATGTCTTTGTTTCTGGGAACTGCCTCCCAATTAAGTAACCTTGCTCTATGGGGTTGCTCTAATAATGACTTTTCATTCCCATTAATACAATACAGTAGGAAAACTAATTCACTGTAAAAAAATTCTCTGCATTAAGGGAAAATGGGTGGAGACTAGGTTCAAAATGTTACTCACAGAAACTCTATTATTAATCCCTTTTCCCCCAACCTTGAAATGTGCTCCCTCTATGGATTGCTAGAACTTGAACTATGTAAATTTATCTATGATTGATTTTTAAAACAGCACATCAGGGTATATTCATCCCCTGAACAAGAAAAATATCATCCAACTGTAAATATCCAGTGGAGCATTAAAACCATTTCTTCTCCACCTTGAGTAATTGCAGAACCCAAAGAGAGATCGAGTATCTTCTAAACCTGGCTTCCCATTAAAATGAATAAATGTCAGCTTGAAAACCAGGAAACAAAAATGCCATTAGGAGGTCTTCTGAAACATAAAATATTCAAAAGTTTCTGTGTCTCAGGAAAAATTCCTAAAATGCATAGGTGTTTTCCAGATTGAACCTGTGGATGAATGTTTTAAAAGTTTCCATTAGAATCGAATATTGTTATGTGTGTGCTCTTATTCCTAAACCAGGCACACTGCATGGGCTTATCGTGATAAGGGCATTGGATGTCTATCAATACAATGCTATGGGAAAAGCAATCTGTTGGATGAGCCCTTCCCAGCATCACAAGAGGCAAACAGGAGCGGAGCACAACATTGATGCCGTTCATTGAACAAGGGGTGCCTTTCCATTCTCATGAAAACAAGGACAAAAATGCACACTGATGAAACTGGTACACATTTGTCAATGTAACATATCATCTTATGTGGGAAGAGAAAAAGATTAGACAACACATCTAGCATTTAAAAAACAGTGGGGAGGCAGGAGAAGTCAAATAAACAAACAACAACAATGACAACACATATGAGGTGTGATAAAAAATACAATGATATTTACATTCAAAAAATTATTATAGTAAAAGACACATTACCATTAATCCCCCTCACCATATTTCCCCTGACCTTGAACGTACTTCTCCCATCACTCTTGCCATTTGTTGAAGCTGTTCTAGAAATCCTTTTTCATGAGTATCCTTAGTTGTGCTGTTGTGGCTGCCTCCATGTCCTGTATGCATTCAAAAGACTTACCTTTCATGGTCACTTTGATTTTGGGGAAGGCCTAGAATTTGCAAAGTACCCTATCTTGTGAATAATGTGGATGAGGACACACCATAATGCTTTTCTTTGACAGAAATTGCCATACCAGAAGCCATTTGTGACATGAAGCATTGTCATGATGGAGGAGGTAACTAAAGACATTCAGGAAAGAGGTCTTCCAGAACTGCTTCAGAAACTGGCAAGTATGGTGGAACAAGTGTGCTCAAAATTTGGAGAAGTACTTTGAAGGGGGCTAATGGCAATGTGCCTTTTACTGTAATGATTTTTGTTATTTAAACATCCACCATATTTATTGATCACACTGTACATGTTTCTCAATAGTAGCCCTTACTACGTAACTCAAACTTCACCCATTTCACAGATTGGTAGATTCCTGTAGGAACTATTTCTGCCATAGCCACCATGACTTGTACTATCTGGGGCCATCATTTTTTTACATATGTTTGTAGCTATAGTCTCCTGTTTATAACTTTTTGGAGATTCTCATCTGTAAGGGAAGGCACCAGTCTATTTTCATCCTTTTCTACCACATTACTCTCTGCTAATAAGCAATAAAATAGCACGGTCAAGTTCTTGCTCATGAAAAAAATACCTTGAAAATGCTTGAATTTTCTCCAACAGTTTTCATAGCCATTGTTTTCAAAAGAAAGAGGAAGAAATTCTGGAGGTGACAGGAAGTAGACATCACCAACAGCATGCTTCCCTACTCCAAAGATAATTTGTTTTATAAAAATGTAGTGCGGTCTGGAATACAGCTTGATGTTAGAGTACTTGGCTAGCATGTGTTAGACCATGTGTTCAATCCCTGGTACCAGCAAAAAATAAATTAGAAAAATTTGAAAAGCAAAACCTGTTCAACTTTGCAACTCTTATATCACTTAAGTTCTTAGAAATATTTCTCATGTTTGTTGGTGTTATACATTTCTTTTTCATGAGCTAGATTTATAAATCTTGCCCATTTCATCATTGGGTGGTATTTCTCAGGATGTCATATAGGAAAAGAATAAAGATACAAGTTGGGAGAAATTGCAAGTATCTATTGGCAATAGACTCTGAGTATTATATTTGTAAGCAACATGATCAAAATTTGAAATACAAGCTACAAGTGGAACCCTCAAATTTTTACTAATAGAATATATAGCTCCATATTTCATTTCCCACATGTATTTATTATTTATATTATAAATTCTATAGAATTGACACTATGGAAAATGTTGTATGTTTCCACAAATTTGAAAGGACTTTGGGTCTTTCATGATTTCTACCCAGTGCATTCCCCACCTGTCTGTCAATTTGTCATGCTTTTGGGACTTGTGTGCTGTTATGATGCTGCTGAAAGCTATGCTACTAGTATCTCAGATAGGAGCAGGGTCACCTATAGTGGACAGGTTTCAGCTGAGCTTCCAGATTAAGACAGACTAGGGAGAAGGACCTGACAGCCCACTCCCAAAACAATTAGCCATTGAAAACCCTAGCAATAGAAGAGGAGCACTGTCAAATATAGTGCCAGAAAATTAGCCCCTCAGGCTGGAAGGCATTCAAGAAACATCTGGGAGAAGAGCTGCCTTCTCAAGGTAGAGCTGACCTTAATGATGGGACCTCCTTTTGTTGATGTGACACAACTCAAAATGAGAAGAAGCATAGTGGCTGCAACAGTGAGCTCAAACATAAAAAGATCATGTACATGGCACAGCGCTGGATAGTGTTTAATCCTGCTGTACATAGGGTCACTATGAGTCAGCTCTGACTTGATGACATCTAACAACAAACAAACCCAGTGCATCAATGATTATATTCACCAGTGTTGGTTAAATTATCTGCAATAACACACAAAATACTAGAGCCAGTAAAACAGTCTTGTAGTTCAGGTTTTCTTAGCAATGGCATTATTGAAATTCTATGAACACTTCTTTGCTGTGGGGACTGCCCTGCACATTCTAGGATGGTGAGGTGTGTCCCTGGGCTCTACCTTCTAGAAGCCATTAACAACTCTTTTGTCATCATCATCAACTCCAGACATGGCCAAACATCCTGAAAAGATAAAATTGCTTTCACTAGAATCCTACTTGTGTAATTTATGCATAGAATAGGAACAGCTGCCAGTCTCCAACTCAGTAGCTCTAGTTGAAAATGATTGGTGTAGTTTACAGATATGAAAGGACTTTTGATCATTTCCAAAGTGGAAATTCCGTCCCTTCTATGGTGAGTCATTTTTTTCCCAAATTCAAAAGAATCATCAAAGACAAGCGGTGTGACCACAGAAGGAAACAATTGAGCAGAAAGTTGGGTCTATACTGCTGGCAGCTTTAAGAAATTTCTATCATACACTACTGCATGGTTATACTGGTGGGAAAATGGTAAATACAAAAGAACAATAGTCTTGGAACTTGTGAAAGTGCCATAAAGTGACTGCATCCTGATCAATTCACTAAAATAATAGGGACTGAGGTTCTATTTCCCAGAAATCCTTCCTCTTACTCCTGACTTCCAATCCATCAGCAAGTCTGTTCGTTGACTTTCTCTGGAAAAAAAAAAAAAAAGGTCTATGCTCTTTGTTCCCATGTCTTCAACCACCCTGATAGATTAAGTCATCAGCTTTTCTTGTTTGGTGACAACTTTCCAGGTGGTTTCCTGGTGCTCCTCCTTGTACCAATGCCAATCAATGTAAGCAAGAGCAGACAGGGCAACCTTGAAAAGGATGTTATTACAATCCTATTAGTGCTGTGCCTCCAGCTCTTTATGAATGAGCTTTGGAGTGAGCCTAGGGCTACTGTTACGATTCTACACTACAGAATCAGGCCACGCTGCATCTTTACTTGCCAGTTTTCTGTTGTCTTCCTCACTATACATGAGCCACCCTGACCTTTTACTTCCTCTTCCATTCCAAGCCCTTGATCCATGCTCTTCCCTCTGCCAGGATATTCTTTTTTCCACTTTTAACATGACTGGGTCCTTCTCAACTTCAAGCTTGAGCTCAACCATCCCCTTCTCTACAATTTGCACTCCGATGCTCCCCTTATGTTAACCAAATATTTTCCTTCAGAGTGTGTATTCATTTACTTCATATTTCCCTTCATAGTACATGTTCATTTACTACTCACGCAATTGTGTCCATAGTGTCCATCTCTTAGATTGGACTAAAATTCCATGGCCAGGACCTATTGTCTATTTCTGATGGCCACACACTGCCTGACAGTATCTCCGCCAGCGTGAGGTACAACTAGGTACAGATATGAATAAGCAATCATCCTGAATCTCCAATCACCTTTATATCTTTTATGTATAACGGGAAAGACAACCTTGCCTAGAAAACTAAACACCCTTCACTAAAGGTCAAACTACCTAATTACCCCAATGAAAACAAATAAACAATCAGGCTGCTCTTTCTCAAGGTAGAGCTTGGATTAAAGGAAAGCTTGATTACAAAATGACTCAGTTTCTTCCCCACCTTTCCAAAGAGTGAAACTGTTTGAGAATTTGTCATCCAAGTGCTTTCTTCTGTCCCTCTTTCATTCTCCTAAGTTTTATTATGCCAGGGTCAATGTTGTTGTTAAGTGCCGTTGAGTAGGGTCCAACTCATAGCGACCCTATGCACAACAGATGAAACACTCCCTGACCCTGTGCCATGCTCAGCCCTATGTCAGTGCTTCTCTGCCATTCATAGGGGTTATTTTTTTTCTTTTTTTCATTTTATTTTATTTTTCTCCCTTTATTAGTAAATTTTGGTGGAGTATGGAGTAATACAGCATTGGCTTTTTCCATTTTGCAACTATTATATCACTTTTGATTACACTTTTATCAACTTACAAGGTTTTTGGAGCCTTTTGACTAATATGTAGTAAAACTCATTTGCATATTTGGATTATGTTCCCTTATTTTCCCCATGTATTCATGAAGTTGCATTGTTTACAATGAGGTTTTCCCCTCTCCCTTTATCCCTGTACATTGTTTCTCCTCCCCATGTCACCTTCTGCAATCTTCACTTCCCTTTGCTAGTTCCCTCCCTCCTTCTTTCTACTCTTTATATTATTCCTTCTTTGCTAAGTTTTACTGTGCATTTTTATATATCAACCTATGTACAGGATTTTTTCTTCCTTTAAGTAAGATTCAATTCCCACATATGAATGGAATACTACTCAGCAATAAAAAATGAAATAATGTCATTTGCAGCAAAATGGGTGGAACTGGAGAATATCATCTTAAGCAAATGAACACAAGCTCAAAAGGAGAAACACCATATGTTCTCCCTCATATGTGGGAACCAAATCTTATTTATAGTGTTTTCTATGGCTCCTTGTTTTTGGAATGGGCTGCCAGGTCCTTCTCTCAAGCCTACAGCACCTGGTGCTCCCAGGCAGTCTCCCATCCAAGTACTAACAAGGCCTAACCCTGCTTAGCTTCCGACATCAGATGGGATTGGACGGGTTGGTACGGCTGTAGAAGCCAGGGTCAATACTCCATAGCAAATCCTGCAAAGGTTAATAGGCCAGCTCCAACCACCTACAAACCACTTTGCATTTTTATGTTATTTGTTACAAGTGAGTTATTTTTATACCTGCCAGCTACTAACAATCAGTGAAAGCTCAGGCTGAGAATAAAATGCAACAAGGGCTCTGAGGGTAACAGTCACACAGCCTGTGCTGCAGCCAGACAGCTATCAGCGACAGCAGGGAGCAAAGGGGCTGAGTGGGAAGAAAGGCGCCCTGGGCCCCAGGGAAGACACTGTCCTGGCACAGAAGGACAGGATGGACTTGTGTGGTCAGCTCAGTGCTGGGACCCATCTCACACCTCATCCCCTTAACCCCTGACCAGACACACCTCAAGCTATGAAGTCTTCAAATCAGAAAAATCACACAGTCTGGCAGGGCCTTACACTTCATGGTCGAAACAAATATGTGGTCCTTGAGTATTTCTTACAAATACAAAACCCACCATTCTAAAACTTCACAAAGTTCTTCCACAACAATGTATTTGCTCTCGGGAAGAAAGAGGTACCCACAAGGACGCTCTATACTTTTACCTGCACCGCAAAAATCCAGTAACTCCTTACCATTCATCACTAGAGGTATGTTGTTGTGTATATTCTGGTACATTTATGCTTTAGAATATTATTACAACATTATCATGATTAATTTTACACATCAGTGATTACTAACTGCTCACATTTTTCTTACACATATTGATTACACATTTTGAAATGTACTTAGTGTCTATTTCCATTACAGAAATGTAAGTGCCATGAAGGCTGAGACCTTGTTTCTAGAACAAATGAATTAATCCTATGTCACCATTAAAAATGCAGTAAAACCATACAAATTTATGCAGACAGAATTTTTAAAATGCTCTTGTTTAAAAATACAATGTATAGTGCATGGGAATCTGGGTAACATAGTTTATAATTTCCTTGCCTTTGCCATACACAAAGGCATACTAGAAGGGGAAACTGAGGACTAGGGCTGCAGATTAGTGTACAGCACTTGTGCAGAATGCTTGAGGGCCTGAGTTTGTACTCCAGCACAGAAAAAAGGAGTGAGGGAAGGAGGGAGGAGGGAAAGAAAAAAAGAATAAAACTGATGCCGAGGGCCAAACGCCTTCCTCCACACATTAACTTATCTGCCCTGATGCAATGTTCAGAACTGTGGTTGAAGGTTTAAAATCCAAAGCCTTCTAAAAAACCAAATAAATAATGTAGGCTCCTTGGTAATTAGGAGCTGCTTCTCAGGAAGTTGCCCATTATCTCATGACTTCATCATGGAGCCTTTTAGAATAAAGCATGCAGCCCTAGCAGGTGTCCAGGCTCCCCCACAGGGAGCCTCCAGGTTAACTGCCATCCGGCTGGAGGGCTCGGTGCGGGTGTGCAGCTGGTCAGAGCACAGGAGATCATGGAGTGAAAAGACTGGCTGTACATGTTTGACACATTGAGAGGACTGAGCTGACGTCGCCATGCGGAGCAGCAGGACCTTGGGTAAGTCACTGCCTGCCTCTGAGGCTCCGTCGTCAGCCTCATAAGGAATGGATACACTGCTGGCACAGCAACATTTTCAGAACAAAGTGACCTTCTCCACAAGAAATGGAGAGCTGTGCTTGGCACCTACCAAGTGTTCAATAAATCACAGTAAGAATAAATTCACTGTCTATATGAGGAGAGCAGGACCATGTTTGTTACATGGCAGTGCCCGGCACATGGTTTTATGTGATGTCCCAATAAGGAATGTTATGTTGTGAGAACTTTACAATATGGTTGAGGGGAGGGGCAGGGGGCTCATTCACACAGACATTCATTCCCCAAACAGTCACTCAAAGCATGTCCTCTAAGAAGAACATTTTCTCCCTCTCAAACCTCTTTTCCTTTCCATCTAGACCTTGGTACATGCTGAAGCTGGCACAATAGGATGGAGCCTTTGACAATTCTGTATGGTGAGAAAGAGGAAGCAGACACCTTTAAAGCATCAAAACGTGCTAACATACCAAGAGCACGCTTGTAGGGCTCACACAGGTACTGTGCAAAACCTGACTGCCTCTACTTTAGTCACCTCTGTTTTTTTTTCATAGTGTATCTCTCAAACAAAACCATTTAAGCATGAATCTCTACTATGTAAATATTCCTTCATAGGTTATATACATATACTATGCACCAACATAATACATACACTTGTTGTTGTTGTTAGGTGCCATTGAGTTGGTATCCGACTCATAGCGACCCTCATAGGGTTTTCAATGGCAGACTGTTTCGGGATTGCCTTGGGAGTGGATTGCCAGGTCCTTCTTCCATTTTTGTGGTGCTGGGAATTGAACTCGGGACCTCAGAGACTGCAGAGCAGCATTCTACCAACTGAGCTAAATCCCAGCCCGAATACATACACAGTAAACTTTAAAATAGACATTTTAAAGGGATGAGAGAAATTATTATAAATAAAACTCCTGGTATTTTCTTCAGTACCTGATGGAATGTCTTGTGCTTGTCCTGGGCTCTGAGTGCCCCCTCAGTGAAGAATAATTTTATTTTTATTTGTTTATTTATTTTTGCAGTACAGGGTGGCTGAACCCACAGCCTCACACATACTTTGATGGCACTCTACCACTGAGCTGCACCCCCAGTCTCTTCTTTATTTTTAAAATGGAGACAGGGTCTCCTTAAGTGACATAGGCTGCCTCTGGCCTTGAACTTTCCATCCTCCTGCCTCTGCCTCGGGAGTTGCTGGGATTACAGGCATGCATCACCACACGCACCTAATTCTAGAGAACCCTCTCTATGGCCTTTCTACCCTTGGAATGTAGAGTTCCCCCCTTTTGCTACTTTCCTCTAATCATGGAGGCTGTGCAAGGAAGCCCAGGGTTGAGAGGTCACCTCTGTCCTCATCTATGCTTTACATGACTTGGGTTACACGTTTTGAGCTAGTTGTCAATCTCTAATTATTTCAATACTTCAAAGGAATTAGGAAATGAGAAACTGTGGGCCCTCATCCACTGTTCACTGGCATTGCTTGACCTGAGTGGCAGTCACATGCCATCTTTTGAGATGATCCTTACCAAACTCCCTCCCTCATTTCTGAAACCTGTCCCTATTCTATAGATTTTTGTACTTACAAAGCATAGACTATGAGCCCCAGGGTCACAGGAAAAGAGGAGGGACTTGTATTGACAACACCGGAAAGATTTCTTGGCCAGCCAAGACTCCATGCATGCTGGAGCAGCTAGGAGCATGGCATGGTTCACCACGCTGAGGTCTGTTGATTTCACTTGGCCACAAAAAAACAGGATAAAGGACTATTCAAGTATTCTCCTAGAGCTAATGTTTGTGCTCATCCAACTAAGAATATAGCCTTTAAAATTTTTTTCTTTTTCTTTTTTCTTTCTTTTTTTTTTTTTTTTTTTTTTTTTTTTTTTTTTTTTTTTTTTTTTTTTTTTTTTTTTTTTTTTTTTTTTTTTTTTTTTTTGCCGTACAAGGGGATAAAGGGGATAAACCCAGGGCTTCACACATGCTGGGCAAGTGCTCTATCACTGGGCTGCACCCTCAACCCATTTTTATTTTTTATTTTGAGACAGGGTCACACTAAGTTACACAGTCTGCCTCAGGTCTCAAACTCATAGTCCTCCTGCCTCAGCCGCCCGAGTTGCTTGGATTACAAGTGTGTGCCATGCACCTTGCTGGGTACAGCCATTTTTAACAAGAGCATTGTACAATGCTCCCAGGCAAAAGGCAATATAACCTCCCATATTTTGAACCAAGTTCAGAAGTGTTCGTGAGAACTCTGTGACCATGAAACATGACTATATATAAAGGCTTCTGTTGCCTAGCCTGTTCCCAGGCCATTTGTCAACCTTGATACTCCTTCTGGAGGGCAGGCTGACACCAGCTAGAGAACAGATTGACTGTCCCGACTGCAGAGTAATGCGTGGTCATAAAGCAGACAGACTTTGATGCTTTATTAATTGTGAAATTTGTATTCATTTTCACTTTTTAAAATATGGCATTAAATATGCTTTCTCCTAACTGTCGAAGTTTGGGGGGTCCCCTGCAATTCTGAAGTGTGTGCCTCATTCTCTCCTCCTCACCCTGGCCTGCTACCAAGTCCTGCTCTCACACTGTGGGTGCCAGTGTTGAGTGTGTTTGTTCTTCCCTCTGTCTCTCCCGCCTCTCTCTCCCTCTCTACTCCCCTCACTGAAAGAAGGCCTGCAGCACTAATCCCCACACTCAGGCCACTGCAGGCCCCTGTGCTGCCCTGGGGCCCAGTGGTCCCTCTGAGCCCCAGGTACTTGGAAGGACATGACTGGTATGGAGACTTGGAATTACATTCAATCCTCACTGAGGACAGAGTTAGTTTCTTCTACCTATGCCCCCAACAGGAACATGGCAACCTTACAAATGCAGCAGCTACTCTCACACTACACCAACTTTAGCTACAGAGACTTTTATAAATGTTTTTACCAATTGTCTAATGCTTCTGGGATCCTCTGATCACCCTCAAATGACTCATCTCCATTTCCCAGCAGTGACAACTTTCCCACTTATAAAAATACCAAAGCCAAGTTTAAAAAACATCCTATAATGAAAAGATCCACAGCTCCACTTCTCCCAGGGTTGAAGGGGTGCTAAAAATTCTTTTCTTCTGGATGATTAGACCCATTCAAAGGTCAGAGGAGAAATAAATTTAGCTCAGGTGGCAAAATGGAAAGATCTCATCATAGAGTTACAGAGGAGCCCGATTAAAAAGTTTTGCCAGTGGTAAGATGGTTCTATTGATCCACGGGGAAAGAAGTCACAGACGGCAATGAGCTGACAATGAGCTGTGGGCAAAATTTCCACATTGTCAAAAGCTCTCCCTGTTGCTAATCCTGGCATTGCTTACAATTGACTTGGAAGAAAAATGAGTTCAGCACAGCCCATCGGTGTTTTTGTTCTTTCTTCTATATGAGGAAAGATGTTCTATAAATACACAGTACAGGCATAAGCAATTATTTTTCATCTGCTTCTTTCAAGTTAAGGGAATGCCAAAGAAAGAAAGGGGATCCTGAGACTCGGAATCCTAGACCACAGTATGGGAGTAAAAGAAGCAAATGATCCTCATTGTACACCCCATGCCCCCCATGACTCTCCTACTAATACAACCTATAATACAAAGGTAATGGGATCTCTTCTATGCAGAGAAACTGATCACATAAATGGTATAAAGAGAGAAAATGAATTTCTAAGTCATAATGATTTTACCCTCTAACGCAAGTCCCAGCAAACGTTTTTCCTATAAAGGACCATGATAGAGTTTGAATGCGTCCATCAATGATCAGGTAATGAGGGCACTGTCTTCCCAAGTTCAGTAACAGGGAGTAGATTATTTAATGTGGGCAGTGGCTCCAGATAAGGGGTGAGTTCCCTCCCTCCTCTGCTCCACTGCCTGCAGCATCCTCTCTTCATCTCTTAACCTTCCTCCTTCCACCAAGGGATGCCACAGCCTTCTTGCTGTGTTAAATGCGAACCCTTCCTCTTTTGATTTTCCAGCCTCCAGAACTGCAATTGTGTGAAACAAGCCTCTGCTCTGTATAAATTATCCAGTCTCTGGTGTTCTGTTATAGCAGCACTACAGAGATTAAGACATGTCAGATAGTAAATATTTTTTGTTGTGTGAACCACTCCAACTCTTTGTAACTACTCCACTTTGCCATCTCAGTGGTCAAATGCAGTCTTGGGTGATATGTAAACAAATGGGTGTGGGTATTTTTTTAATCTTAAAGCCCAAAACAACAAAAATGTATTTATAAAAACAGGATGTAGGTAGGATAGCCATTTTTACTATATTGATTCTCTTTATCCAGGAGCAGGGAAGGTTCTTCCATTTTTTAGTATTCTCTGTGATTTCTTTCTTTAATGTTTTGAAAATTTTCTTGTAGAAATCTGAAGGGTCTTTGGTTAGATTGATTCCAAGGCACTTAATTTTCTGGTTGGCTATTGTGAAAGGTATTGTTTCTGTAATGTCCTTCTCTTCCCCGTTACAGTTAGTGTAAAGAAAAGTTATTGATTTTTGTGTGTTGATTTTATATCCTGCCACTTTGCTGAAGGAGTTGATTAGATCTAAAAGTTTTCTGGATGAGGTTTTGGGGTCTTTTAGGTATAATACCATGTCATCTGCAAATAAGGATAGTTTGACCTCTTCATTGCCAATTTGCATCCCTTTGATTTTTTCTCTTATTTGATTGCCCTGACAAGGACTTCAATTACTATGTTAAATAGAATAGGAGAGAGTGGACATACACAAATGGGCAAAGGAACTGAACAGAAAGATTTCAAATGAAGAGGCCCACAAAGCCATGAAACACATGGAAAAATGCTCAATATCCCTAGCCATTAGGGAAATGCAAATTAAAACAACTATGAGATTCCACCTTACACCAGTAAGATGGCCAAGATGAATAAAACAAGTAACAACAAATGCTGGCGAGGTTGCAGACAAAAGGGAACACTCTTACACTGCTGGTGGAGCTGTGAATTAGTCCAACCACTTTGGAAATCAATATGGAGGTATCTTAAAAAACTAAAAATAGACCTACTATATGACCCAGCTATAACACTATTGGGAATTTACCCAAAGGGAGATGTATCATCATACCACCTGCATCTCCTGCAGAGACACCTGCATCTCCATGTTCAATGCAGCGCTTTTCACAATAGCAAAGATATGGAACCAACCAAAGTGCCCATCAACAGAAGAATGGATAAAAACCATGGTACAATACACAATGGAATACTACTCAGCAATAAAAAAATGAAATAATGCCATTTGCAGCAAAATGGATGGAATTGGAGAAAATTATTTTAAGTGAATGAACGCAAGTTAAGAAAGAGAAATACCACATGTTCTCACTCATATGTGGGAGCTGAATCAAAATTATAAGAAAGAAAAAATCCCATGTGAGGTCAGAACATAATAAAAAAAAGTAGGAAAAAAGCTAAAGTCGACCTAGTGGATAAGGGACAATTTGGGGAATGCAAAAGAAAGAGGGAGAGATCTAGCAAAAGGAAGAAATCCTGGAAGAGAAGAGGGGGGAGAGGAGGAACAAGGAGGAATGAGGAATGGGGGAGGGGGTGACCTCAGGGTGAATAGCCCAACTTTAATAGTCCTGGAAATAATTATAGTAACACCAATAACACCAAAGAATGGTAATAATATAGATAGGCTCAAAAATTCATGTAATAGTACTGACAGTATAAAAAGATAGTTCAGTACAGAAAAAGTTTCAATCTTAAACATAATTGTGACCCAAGGATATATAGAAAAATATTACCATAAAAAGACAAGCAAATGGAAGAGAAGTCTTTGGTGGGCGGTGTGACGGGAGAAGGAAGTGCACAAGAGGGTAAGGTGGAACTTATCTGTGTATTATACAACAAAATGCATATATGAAAATGTCACAGTGAAATCCATGTCAGAATGAATCACATTAAGGTGTACATTAAAAATTTCTAATTAAAAGAAAAAAAAAACAGGATGTAGGCTATAGTTTTTCTTCCCCTACTAGAAAAGTTAACTAGCATTGTGTCCTCTTTGGCTATGGAACATACAAATAAACCAGGAAGCTAGCTAGTACCCTACTCTCAGAGAGGGAAAATACAGATCCTTAGCAGAAGACAAAAAGCCTTAGTTCCTTGATAGAACACAACGTACTCCTCAGCTCAGGAACTAAGTGCCACTGCTTTTCTTGTGGATGTGATAATAATGGGAAACATATCTTTGAACTTCCATGGGATGTACATGAGTTGAAAATAATCAGGTAAATGGAATTTTGCTTCTCCTAAGAAAGAAAAAGCAGCAGTTTACATTCAACTTTCACGCTCCTTTTTGATATAAGTTTGAAGTTAGAAGTTTACAGGAGTCAAGTGCATTTGTCTGAAAGTTGACTTCTGTCTTGCAAAGAGCTATTTGTAGAGTATGGTAAAGTCATAAGCTTATCCAGTGCACCTGTTGCAAAGTTTGCTAAAGCTACTGCTGTATTTAGCAAGCTAAGTTTAGACTTTGAATATGGGTGAACAGGACTCATGTTCTATGGGACATGCCCATGCATCATGGTTTATTTAGAGAAACAGCTGCCAAGGACTGCTCTCTTTGATGAACAAAAAGTCTCAAACTCTCTGCCTTCCTCTCTCTACTGCACATGTACACACACACACACACACACACACACACACACGTGTGCACGCACACACACATCACATTTACAGATATGCTAGAAGCATTTTACCAACTTAAATGATGCTTTTATTGGGGAATAAAAAGGGTTTTATAAAGAAGTACTGGTATATTCAATCAATTCTTGTCCAATTTCTAACATTTGTTAAAATTTCTTTCTCCAAGATTAAGTCTTTTCGGTGTAAACTTTACAGAGAATTTTTAATTTAATATTTTGACAATATCAAAGGTTAACTTTTAAGTTTTCTTTTAACTCTGACATTTCTATCAAGTACAACTTAGCTAGGTAAAACTTTTGCACATCTAAATCCTGTATACCAAGTAGTCTTGGTCAAATTTATTTCTTGATAACAATAGGTATTGGTAATACTTAGTATTTATCAGAAAGTATGTGAGAGTTTGGTTTTGTGTGAGCTGATTCATGAGAAAAATGCTAGCAATTTGCTCTGACATTCCAAAATTTCTCTACTGTCAAGAATTAATTCATTGGATCATATTAAGCTCTTCTATATACTTTTAATATCATTACACTCATGTAACTTTTGATTGCTAAAACAAAAGAAAATTTCTGGTGTCAAAATTAGGGCACTATATTCCCAGTTCCCCACACGTCTGTCAGTTTGCCACACTATAGGGGCTTGCAAGTTGCTATGAGGCTAAAAGTTATGCCACCAGTACCTCAGATACCAGCAGGGTCATCCATGGTGGAGAAGTTTCAGCTGAGTTTCTAGACTAAGACAGACTAGGGAGAAGAACACTGCAAATCATGAAACAACCAGCCATTGAAAACCCTATGAATTACAAAGAAACACTGTCAGATACAGTGCCAGAAAATTGAGACCCCCAGGTTGGAAGACACTCAAAAGACTACTGGGGAACAGTTGCCTCCTTAAAGTAGAGTCTGCCTTGATGATGGAAATGGAGTAAAGCTCCAGGGACCTCCTTTTTGCTGATGTGGCATGACTCAAATTGAGGAGAAACAACTGTAAACATCCATTAATAATTGGAACATGGAATGTACATAGTATGAATCTAGGAAAATTAGAAATAGTCAAAAGAGAAATGGAGCTCATAAACATTGACATTCTAGGCATCAGTGAGCTAAAATGGACCGGCATGAGCCATTTTGAGTCAGATAATTATATAGCCTACTATGCTGGGAATGAGAAACTAAAGAAAAATGGGGTTGCATTCACCATCAAAAAAGATATCTCAAGATCTGTCCTGAAATACAATACTGTCAGTGATAGAATAATATCCATACACCTACAAGGAAGGCCAGTTAATGTGACTATTATTCAAATTTATGCACCCACCACTAAGGTCACAAATGAAGAAACAGAAGATTTCTACCAGCTTCTGCAATCTGAAATAGATCAGATATGCAATCAGGATGTACTGATAGTTACTGGCGACTCGAATGCAAAGGTTAGAAACAAAGAAGAATGCTCAGTAGTAGTTGGAAAATATGACCTTGGTGACAGAAATGATGCAGGAGATCGCATGATAGACATGTGTCAGACCAATGACCTTTTCATTGCAAATGCATTTTTTTACCAACATAAATGTCGATTATACACATAGACTTCACCAGAAGGAACATACACGAACTGAACTGACTACCACATTTGTGGAAAGAAATGATAGAAAAGCTCCATATCAAATGTCGGAACAAGACTAGGTGCGGATTGTGGATCAGATCATCAACTTCTCATATACAAGTTCAAACTGAAACTGAAGAAAATTAGAACAAGTGTACAAGAGCCAACGTATGACCTTGAGTATATCCTACCTAAGTTCAGAGACCATCTCAAGAACAGGTTTAATGCCTTAGACACAAATGATAGGAGACCAGATGAGTTGTGGCATGACATCAAAGATACCATTAACGAAGAAAGCAAAAGGTTACTAAAAATTCAAGAAAAAAAGAAAAAAACAAATTACATGTCAAAAGAGACTCTGGAACTTGCCCTTGAATGTCAAGCCACTAAAGAAAAAGGAAGACATGATGAAGTTAAGGAACTAAAGAGAATATTTCAAAAGACAGCAAGAGAAGACAAAAACAATTATAATGACATGTGCAAAGAGCTGTATACAGAAAACCAAAAGGGATGAACACACTCTATGTTTCTTAAGCTTAAGGAAGAAAAAATTCAAGCCTCAAGTGGCAATAGTGAAAGAATCTATAGGGAAAATATCAAATGATGCGGAAACATCAACAGAAGATGAAAGGAATACACAGAGTCATTACACAAAAAATAATTGGTGAATGACCAACCATTTCAAGAGGTTGCATATGAAGAGGAACCAAAGGTATTGAAGGAAGAAGTGCAAGCTGCCTTGAAGGGATTGGTGAAACACAAGGCTCCAGGAATTAATGGAATACCAATAGAGATGTTTCAACAAACAGATGCAGCACTGGAGGTATTAACATGTTTATGCCAAAAGATTTGGAAAACAGCTACCTAGCCAACTGACTGGAAGAGATCCATATTTGTGCTTATTAGCAAAAAGGGGGACCCAATTAAATGTGAAAACTATTGAACAATATCAATAATATCACACACAAGCAAAATTTTACTAAAGATCATTCAAAAGTGACTGTACCAGTATACAGACAGGGAACTGTTGGAAAATCAACCCAGATTCAGAAGAGGGTGGGGAACCAGGGACATCATTGCTGATGTCAGATGGATATTAGCTAAAAAAGAGAAAATCGGAAAGATGTCTTATGTTTTATTCACTATGCAAAGGCATTTGACTGTGTGGATCCTAAGAAATTATGGATAATACTTCAAAGAATGGGAATACCACAGCACCCACTTGTACTCATGAGGAATCTGTACATAAACCTTGGGTCAGTTGTTCAACTAGAACAAGGAAACACTGCCTGGTTTAAAGTTGAGAAAGGTGCATCAGGGGTGTATATTTTTATATATCTTCAATTTCCATGCTGAGCAAATAATCTGAGAAGCTGGACTTTATGAGGAAGAATGCAGCATTAGGATTTGAGGAAGACCCATTAACAACCTGCATTATGTAGATGATGCAACTTTGTTTGCTGAAAGTGAAGAGGATTTGAAACATTTACTGATGAAGATCAAAGAACATAGCCTTTGGCATGGATTGCGACTAACCATCAACAAAACAAAAATCCTTACAACTGGGTCAGTATGGAACTTCACAATAAATGGAGAAAAGATTGAGGTTGTCCAAGATTTTGCTTTACTTGGTTCTACGATCAACATCCATGGAAGCAGCAGTCAAGAAATCAAAAGACACATTGCTTTGGGAAAAGCTATGGCAAAAGATCTCCTTAGGGTATAGAAAAGTAAAGATGTCACATTGAAGATGAAGGTGCACCTGACTCATGCCATGGTATTTTTAGTCACATCATATAGTTGTGAAAGCTGGACATTGAACAAGGGGGACAGGAATTGTTGCTTTTGAATTATGGTGCTGGAGATGAATATTGAATATACCATGAACTGCCAAAAGAACCAAAGGTCTGTCCTAGAAGAAGTGCAACCAGAGTGCTCCTTGGAAGCAAGGATGGCTAGACTGTGCCTTACGTATTTTGGACATATAGCCAGCAAAGACTAATCCCTGGAAAAAGACATTATGTTTGGGAGAGTGCCAGGTCACTGAAAAAAAGGGAAACCCTCCACCAGAAGGACTGACACAGTGTCTGCAATAATGGGCTTAAACATAAATAAAATCGTGTCCCTGGTACAGAATTCAGGAGTATTTTGTTGTGCTGTACATAGGGTCATTATGAGTCAGATTCAACTTGATGGCACATAACAACAACATTCCCTTTAAGAACACAAAACATATTATTATAACTAATAATGCATTTTGCTGGTTTTACTGGAAGGCACATAGAAAAGATATTTGGTGGCTTTTTTCATTAGGCAGCAAGCTCAAATATCAATATATTTTGTTCAATTAGGCAACTGGCAACCTAAAGCAGCAACCAGACATGAAATTTCAGGGTCATTTCATGTTCCTGGCAGAAAATATATGAGGAACACCAATTACATTTAAAGTGGTCAGCTTTGCAAAACACCTTGGAAACCCATCCTTGTAATTTAGTGATTAGGAAACACAGTATCTTGTATTTCTTCATGCCAGTTATTAATACTATCAGTTGGTTTCACTGTTTTGGGGACTTTTGTTTTTCCCTACAAAGACTAGAGAACAGAGTGCAACTATCCAGAGCATGAGTTTTACAATCAGACGTACCTGCTGTTCTTAAAGAAAGAAATTTCCAGTTGTCACAATGGATGAGGGCTGAGACTGGAACTCAGAGGTGGGTGGGCAGCTATTGTACCTCTGCCTTCTGCGGTAAAGTATAAACTGTATCAAGCAAACCTGGAAAAAACTATTAGTCTTCCTCTGCTACTCTTCTGTTGTGGCTGTCAAGTTGCTGTCTTTGCCTTTTCTAATCTAGCAAATGATAGTGGTGCCTGTGTCATTGGAAGTGACTAATCTCCAGTTATAATGTTCTGTGTTCCTCATTTCCACAGCAGAGTTAGGCATGAAGCACTCTTTTGGTTATTCACTCCCAAACATTCACTTGACATCTATTATCTATTCCAGCCACTGTTCCGGCTGCTGGGGAAACAACGATGAATAAATATGACAAAATGCCTGGCTTTGGGGAGGTTCCACTCCAGCTCATGCCCCCTCTGTGAGGTTTCTGAACCTTATTCTTTGGATGTGTGATAACATTTCAGTTTCCTCCTTCACATTTGCTATGCTAAGCCTTTTAAAAATGCATTATCTGATTCAAATCTCACAGTAGCTCTGAGATTGTTACTATTAGTTTCCCTTTTTTCCAAAGAAGAAAAGAATGTTTACAATAGAAAATAATTTGTTAAAGGTCTCAGGAGCTAGGAAGTGATAGTGCTGTAATTTGGACCTAGTGGTATCTTATTTCCAAAGAATTTATTATCATTCCTTCAAACTTTGCTTTCCATATATTACCTCCATCTTCTGCTTCTCTAACTCATACAACTGCCTGTAACCGTAGCACTGTGGTGTCCGATCCCATCCGATCTTAGAAGTTAAGCAGGGTCAGATCTGGTTAGTACTTCGATGGGAGGCCATCTGGGAACACCAGGGGCTGTAGGCTTGGGAGAAAGACCCAGCAACCCACTCCCCAAAATCAATCTGCCACTGAGAACCCTATGAATAGCAGAGAAGCACTGACAATAGTGTTTTGCCTGTTGTATGTAGGGTCGCTATGAGTCAGACAGTGACTTGATGGCACCTAACAACAACACCAACTGATACATACATTGGAGCCTCCAAACTTTCCTCCATATTTCTCAACTGTTCTTTCTCTCTTTTCTTTGTAAAATCTCTCTAATTTGCATTATGGTATCATGCACTGTGATCTTCCCTAGGCTTGTTTGATTAGAATTCCTACATTAAAATTTTAACTACTAGTTAAGAAAATTTAGAAACTCATTCTTTTTTATGGTAGGTACTGGTTTCAGTGAGCAGCAATCCATTTCCTTCCAAGACTGAAGCTGTAAGATAACCAAATGGATGAATAAAACCAAAGTTTCTCTAACAGAATGAAGACTGCCACACCACAGCCTCCTACTTGGAAAGGAATTCTGTACTAAAATTGACCATGGTAAAATTACCTATCAACAACACTAGGGTTGTCTTCCATTTCCTCCCCTGAAGCTGAGCTCATAGCTGTTCACTTCTTTTTTTCCAGATCAATCTGTGAGAGAATACAGAAAGGATACAGAGAAAACTGTGAAAATTCCTAGAAGGCAGGAGACTGCCTTGAAACAGTGTATTATAGAACAAGAGTTTGGCCTGGGGAATGAGAAACCAGGCATGGACGTAGGAGGAGGATAAAACTGTAAAGTAACTGCTGCAGCTCTGTTCTGCATTTTCCCCTACTATCGTTTTAAAACACTGTCTGCCACTGTACCTACTATGACTCAGACCCCTGGCAGAAGTGGGCCCAGAGATATAATGAAGGCAGTGAGATCAACTGAATAAAGTAACAGTTAGAAATAGGTCTCTATACAGCAATACTTGCCATAATTATAAGTATTTATATTTTCTCATCAGAAGGCAAATAGTGATAAAATAAACAAGAGATAGAAAATTTATACATATTGCATACATTTCCTACTTGTAAAGTGCTGAAGGGTTACAATGGAGCCAATTAGGCCAGCTGTGTCTGATTTCTCCCCTCCAATCCATCAGGATTGTTGAACTGTAATCTCAATGTCTCTTCTCAGTTGCACTTCTCATCAGACTATGATGCAGACAAAGGCATTCTTCTATGGACCAAGGAGTAGCTGTGAGTTTTCTGGCAGAGGAGGACGTGTCCACTTTGAGGCATAGTCACTGCCCATCCTCATAGGTGAATGAGAGGACACACAGACTGTATGTAGTTATATAAAAAGAAAGATTAGACATGACAGACCAAGAACTTATTTTTGCCTAATAAGCATATTCAATGAGAAAAAGGAAGTTAAGACCACTAGTAATTTAATTTTCAAAGTAAAAACCTATATAGAAAGGTATAAAAAGCCACAGTTGAATGAAGATATTAGTTGAAGAAATAAACAATGGGAAAAAATAAACAGAATGAGCATAGCTAAGAAGTGAATTAGAAAATAAGAAAAACAGAGTTCAGAAATTTCAGAAAGAAGAGAAAATTACTAAAGTGTAGAAAATAGAAAAGGAAACCCAAGGGAAAGAGGAGAGAAATAAAAGTACTAACATAGGGACAATTATGGCCCCTGAAAGAAAAAGAATGAGAAAAAAGAAGAGCAAATATTTGCGAGGAGTAACAGGCTACAATAAGCTTTACAGAACTTTTAAAAAGAAAAAATGGATGTACTCAAAAGCAAAGTCACTGTCAAAATGGCCCAAGACCAGTACTTTAGAATTACTATATTAAAAGTGTTAAAGGATCTAATGAAAAAGATCAATAACATCTGAAGAGAAGAGAAAAAATCAGCTACAGAAATTTAAAGTATAAAAGAAAACCAAATGGAGATGCTAGAAATAAAAAGAAATTAGAACTACAGAATGTGTTAGATTTAGGTAAAGAGTACACAAGTTAGAGCAGTTGCAAAGACCAGTGCATCAATCAGAAGACAGGCCAGCAGAAATTATTCAAACTTAGAGAAAAAGTGAGCATAAGAAAAATTAAAAGGACTGAGTAAACAAAATCTGTGTGACAATATCAAATGCTAAAAGATGTACATAGTAGCAGTTCCAAAGAAGAGGAGAGAGAAAGGGAAAAAATAAGCTTTTGAGGAGATAATGACCAAGGATATTTTGAAATTGATGAATGACACTGGCCTATAAATACATAAACCTCAGAGAGCTCAAAGCCCACTAATAAAAATGAAAGGAAGGAAGGAAGGAAGGAAGGAAGGAAGGAAGGAAGGAAGGAAGAAGGAAAGAAAGAAAGAAAGACAGAAAGAAAAGAAAAGGAAAGAAAGAAAAAGAAAGAAAAAACTTCTATTTTTTCTTCATAGAAAAACTGGTTAAAAAAAAACAAACAAATAACAGCACAACTTCATGAGTATGTTGGAAAAATAGGGGACGATAACCCAAAAAAGTATCAGAGTTTAACTATTTACTAGCCATAAGTCTCCATAAACTTTTTGGGTTGATAATGGTGTTGCTAGAAGTGATGTGAAGGATGCATAATGGAAAAACCCAATGCTATATTACTCTGTACCCCATCATCACTTACTAATAAAGTAACAAACAAACATTTAAAAAGAAACCACAGCAAGAGAAATGTTACATATTCAGAAGCACTATAATAAAATAAAGACAAGTAGACAATGAACTGGCCTCTTTAAAGTATTAACAGAGAAAAAAAGTACAATTGTCAACTTACAGTTCCATATGCTCTGGAAATACACTTTAAACCAGGCACATTCAACATGCAATCCCCAGATTATATATGGTCCAGAACAGCTAGTAATGTGGCCCCACAGTTTTATATTGTTTTCATTTCTCTAAACTTTCTAAAGAAAATTATAAAAGATGTTTTTCTCTCTCTCTATCTATCTATCTATATATATATATATATTGTTGTTATTGTTAGGTGTCATCGAGTTGGTATCCAACTCGTAGGAACCCTATGTACAAAAGGCGAAACACTTTGTCAGTGCTTCTCTGCTATTCATAGAGTTTTCAATGGTGGAATGATTTTTGGGAGCGGGTTGCGGGGTCGGTCTCCCAAGCCTACAGCATCTGGTATTCCCAGGAGATCTCCCATACAAGTATTAGCCAGGCCTGACTCTGCCTAGCTTCTGAGATCTGACAGGATCAGATGCCGCAGGGCTACAGCTGCAGATCGATCGATTGGTCTGTCTGTCTGTCTGTCTGTCTGTCTGTCTGTCTATCTATCTATCTATCCATCCATATCTGCAGCCCAAGACAAGTTCTCTTTATTTAGTGGGGTCCAGGGAAGCCAAAACGTTGAACACCTGTTTTAAACAGTAACACAAAATGAGTATGTGCTCAGGCAGACAATAGCTGACAGATTCCCTTTCCAGCACAACTTCAGATAAGTGTGGGCATTTTTGTTGATACTGAACTAATACTCAGTGAGTAACAGATTTCCTGAAATCAGCTGTAAAAAGGAATGAAATTGTACCAATAAACTTTTCTGTACTCAATTACATTAAAATCCATTTGGCCAGTTTTCTACTTTGAATTGTTCTTTACCCAACTGTAATAGTTTGGATTTTGAATGTCCTCCAAAGCCCTCAGCCCCTTCTTGCTTTTTCTTTGCTTCCAGGCCAGCAATGAGCAGAGCAGCGTTGCTCCACCACCTGCTGCCCACGATGATGTTCCACCTTAGCACAGGCCCAGAAGCTATGGAACCAACTATACCCTCTGAAACCACAAGCCAAAAAGAACTTTTCCTCATTTAATTTGATTTGTCCCAGATATCTTGTCACAGTGTTGATTAGCATACTGTTAGACTTTTAACTTATAAAAACCCAGAACTGAGAAACTAGCAAAACCCAGGACTGAGAAACTAGCTCTCTATGAATATTTTTTTAATGAATAGACATGTACAAAAATGCAAAGGATATTTACATGGAATGTGAGGAAAATCAGCATTTACTTTACTTTAAGAGTAATTAGCATATAAATTTATTTCTGCAGAAAGATACTTATCAAGAATAAGCCTCAAAATTATTGAACTAAGAGATCAACTTATAAATTGAGAAAAAAGAACAATATAAAACAAGAAGCGTGGAGGGAAGTAATAAGTTGGATATTACTAAGATAGAAAAATACAATATAGGTCATTTGAATCAAAGGTTATTACTTCGGAAAAAAGCTAACAATATAAAGAAACCTATAAAGAGTAATTGAGAAAATACAGAAAACTAAAATAAAACAAAATATAACAGCATCAAAACAGAACTTTGAAAGATGAAAAAGAAGAAAGGAAAAGAAAGAGCAGTATCAATAATTACAGGTCAACAATTTTGAAAAGCAAAATGAAATGTCAGGAAAAAAACATCTCAAAACTGACTAAGAAAACACCTCCCATGAGAACACACACACACACACACACACACACACACACACACACACACACACACACACAAAAAGTAAGCACAGCTAATTTCATACCTGACAGCTACCAAACCATCCTATGTTTCACTTACATTGTTCTATGAGCAGAAAAGGAGGTAGAGTTCAGTTAGGATCCTGATACCAAATCCAAAAAAAAAAAGCATTTTAAGAGAGAAAAATTAGAGGCCCATTTTAACAATGAATATAATATTTAAAAGACCTTTAAAGAGCAGCACATTGAGCCCCAACATTGCAATATAGTAAAATATACATGACAAAATTGGACTTACTCTCAATTATGTAAGAGTATCATGATACCAGGGCTGGGATTTAATTCAGGTGGTAGAGTGCTGCTCTGCCCTCTCTAAGGCCTTGAATTCTGTCCCAAGCATTGCAAAAATGGGAGAAGGACCTAGCAGCACTCCTGAAACAATCAGCCATTGAAAACCTTTGAATAGCAGAGAAGCACTGACAGTGCTGGGCACGGCAGAGTGTCAGGGAACTATTTCCTTAACTGTTTCCTTCAGTTGCACATAGGGTTGCTATGAGTGGGACTCAACTCAACAGCACCCAACAACAACAACAAGTATAATACTCAAAAATTCATGAATATCTTTCACAACAATGTGAAATTTCAAGAGAAAAAAGTCATATGACTATTTTATATGACACCATAAAATGATAGAATGTAACTCTCAAGGAAAAACTATATAATTTCTTAATTAAGAACATCAGCTTCCTTAAAATGATAAACAGTGTCTTTTAACAATGACTAGACCAAACACTGGCATAAGTGATGAGCTCTTTGAAGCCTATCTTTTAAAAGAGGAATGAGATGCCAGTGTCAATTATCACTGTTATTTAACAACTGTATTGGACAGCAAGAACTAAAAGCGTAACAAGCAAAAAGGATAAAATTGGCATCATTTGCAGATGATATGATTGTTTACAGAGAACTCTCTTCTTCCAAACATATAGGCAAATCATTAAACATGATGGAAGAGCTTAGTGAGGTGGGTTTTACTATTTTATTCACTCACTATGTCTGTATTGATCTTGCTGTAATCTGCTTTACCATTCAAAATTTAGATTCTCTTGGGAAGAGGGAAAAATCTGAGTTTCCCTTCTTGAATAAGCTAAGTATACATGGTCATTATTGCAGAATTGTGTTCAGACCACCATCCTGGGCATGGACTTGAAGCTAAAGGACAGCTAAATTATCTCACTTTTCCTTCTTTAACTGAGCTTAATTGATTTTTACTTTAGTTTTTGTAACCTAAATGCTCTAAGTGATAGAACAGGGCCAGACAGGTTTTTGATGTAGGAATTCACTAGTTGTCACACATGGTAGGTGTTCAAGTAGGTACTTTGGGTGGTAGGAAGTAATATAGCAAATGGTTAACCTCTCCTGGGCAACTCAAAAGCAACTGAGTCAATTATAAAGGAACAGCAAATATATTGATAATGCATTTTATCATCTTTGTGATTTTATCTTAGTCTCGAATTCTCAGCCCAATTCAACTATACCATGTCTGGGGATTTATTCTGGCAGTTTCTTTCTTGAGAATATAAAAGTGCAGTTGAAAAATGCTAATTTGTTTCTTTGGTCATTTGAACACATGGCTCAATAATGTAGGAGCAATATGGCTGCCCCACATGCTGAGTCATGAGGTACAAAGAAAATTATGGATCCTGTGTTCAGAGAAAAGTGAAGAGAAGAAACCAGTCAGTTCTAGAGAGGCATACATCCCAAACCATCTGGGTTCTGTCACCTTCCCTGTTCCCATTGTTGCATCTTCATGGAGTACAACTCCACCTTCTGAGGTTGGTTCTGTGAAGTAGCCTGATGTGCATTTTATTGACACTCTCATGGGGTTCTGCTACTTGTGAGCATAGAACCTTGACAAAGACAAATATGAGAAATAAGGTCTGAATGAATTGCAGTGATATTCTACTAAGAGTACGTGCAGATGACTTTGCCAGATACTTCTAAACTAGGAACACTTTATAAAGAAGCATTTTGTGTCAGGTTCTAAGGGGGCTCCAGAATATCCACAGCATCCAACAGTGTATGTAGTGGGCATTCGAAGGCACAGAATGAACACGCTGCCCTTCCCTGGAGTGTGAAATGTACTAGGTGTTATGTAATCCAAAACAACTTTTCTTATTAAAATAAGACTTTGCATGAATATTAAGATAAAACACCAGAATTCAAAGACATCCCTTGCTTGCTAGCAGACTGCAGCTGGCTAAGTTTGAGCCTCCTGGGGTCCTCACTGCCTTCCTCTGCCATTTGGGGTCCTTCTGAAGCAACTTTGGAATACCAATAATCAGAAAAGTCCCAAAGTCATTCCATTGACCAACACATATAATTTTGTCCCTGAACCTCCTGACAATTAAACTTCTCATTTTCTTAAAAATCAAATAAAGAAACAAAAGAGAATTGGAGACACACAAAGTATCAGGAGGTCCACAATGACTTCAAGGCAACATTTGTATCATTTGTTCATCCCCATTCTACAGAGTGACATCACTAAAATGAAATACTAATATTAAAATGAATGTTCCATATTTGGACTTAAACTTACTTCAGACTAGAATATCAAAGTAAAATGAGGTTATTAGCTTTATGGCCAAGCTTAAGGACATTTTGAAATAGATATGACTTATACAACAATATCATTACTTCCTAGGCTGTTAGGTGCTCTCAAGTCAGATCTGACTCATAGCGACCCTGATAGAGTTTTCAACAGCTGACTGTTTAGGGATTGTTTTTGGGAGTGGATTGCCACATCCTCCCCATATTTCTCCGGTGCTGGGGATCGAACCCAGGTGCTCAGAAAGTGCAGAGCAGCACTCTACCAACGGAGCTAAATCCCAGCCCAACGTTACTTATGTTGTTGTTGTTGTTGTTGTTGTTGTTGTTAGGTGACATCGAGTCGGTTATCCAACTCACAGTGACCCTCATAGGGTTTTCAATGGCTGACTGTGGCAGGATTGCCTTGGGAGTGGATTGCCAGGTCCTTCTCCCATTTTTGCGGTGCTGGGAATTGAACTCGAGACCTCACAGACTGCAGAGCAGTGCTCTACTAACTGAGCTAAATCCCAGCCTGCTAACGTTACTTATAGGAGAAGTTAAATAAACTATGATTTACAGGTAATGAGCAGCAGAAGTACAGAATAGTTTAAAAAATAAGGTTAATTTTTTTTTCAATACTGGGGACCAACTGAAGGCCTTGTGCATGCTAGGCAAGCACTCAACCACTAAGCTACAACCCTAGCCTCAGAGAAGTAAATTTTAAGGGCATATCTCTAAGAGATGGTATTGAGTTTGTTTTTTTGTTCTTGTTTTTAAGAAAATATTTTTAATGTAAATCATGTAAAACTTCTTGTAAGCAAAAATATAAAACATGTAACAAATGTATGTATTTTCTATTGGTACTTCTTTATGAATCTAAAGTCCATAGCAAGAGGTCTGTAAAGCCCCACTCTAAATCAGTAATAGCGATTGCTTCTGAGAGAGTGAAGGGGTGTAGGTGAAAGGTGGGAGGGTCTCCCAGCATCTCATTCACATTTCCCCACATGCAAGGAAGGTCTTCACTTCTACAAACAATTTCTGTGAAGCCACAATGTTTCTAACTCTGCTTCAGGCACTCCAGAGAAAGAAAGGGAAATCTGTAATATTGCTGCCTACATTGCCCAAGCAAAAACTGTACACAATAAAGAAACGTGCTATTTGGTTGCTTTTTTAAAATTAAGAGATCCTTTAATGATTTTCTTCTCTAATTTCTACTAAGATTATTAATGTAAAATGTGTTTATATTTTAATGACATTTAACCTAAGTTTCCTAAGATAAGAACAATTTGGCAAACCATAAAGTGGAGCTAAATTCAATAAACTCAAGTAAAAGAAATCATTAAACTCTCTCAAGAGCAATGCCTGTTTTCAAATTTTTACTTAAATGTCTATAAAAAGACCAGCAAGATACTTAGTTGTCTCTTTATTACCATTACTTCCCCCATTGACTTGCACAGTAATTTCAGATCTGCTTTATTTTTGGTATGGATTTGTTTTCTATTGGCATGGATTCCACACAAAAAGTGTTTTAATTTTCCCTTATCACTAACTCACAACTTTGATTTCTATGTCAAACAGTTAATAATCTGTAAATAAACAGCAAAACACACCAGCAGAGTTTTCCTTAATAGGATTTCATGATTCCATTACACAACTGGGAAGTTGGTGACTATGACAGACACAGGTTCCATCTCTTTCTTTTTTGTTTGTTTATCTCAGTATTCTTTTTATTCACAGAGCAAACTTCTCTGGAACACCATGATCCTGGTCCAGGGTCTCATGGGTGGTCGGGGAGGAGCTGAGTACCAACTCTCACTCCAAGCTGTGCCTCCTTTGCTCTTCTGGGGCAGTCATTATTTGGGGGAAAGCAAATTATTTGGAGTTTTTATATTGGATTTGACATCTTCAAATTGAAGCCTCATTAAGTCTCTCAGCAATCCTTGTGAGCTTCACAACATTTCCACATGGATCATTGAAAGAATAACTATCAGGTTTCATTTTATAAAGGGATCTTGGGATCCTTGGTACAAAGGTAGTTTCAGTGTTTCTTTACAAATTATGTCTAACTTCACAGTAAATGCCCAAAAAAGGAAATCAAAATTGACGGTATGGATTTTCATGGGAATAGAAGAATACCCAAAAAGGAAAATAAATCCATGTTTCAAGGATCCTTATAGTTATAAAACTTGAAGAGAGCATATAGACAGACACATCACATGAAAAATTCTTTATCATATCATTTCTTAGGGTATAAAATCTGTGGGTATGCAATTAAAAACATATATATATATATATACATTTGGTCAGAGAATTTTTCATATCAACATCAGATTTTTCAAAGACTTATTTCATTATACATTTCTTTCTTTAAAATAAAGCTGATTATTTCACATTTTCTCAGATTAAAGAGGCATTTTTTAGTAGGCCGGACATGGTGGTTTGTGTCTGTAATCCCAGTGACACAGGAGGCAGAGCAGGAGGATCACAAATTCAAGAATGAAGGGAGCATAAGTAACTTTGTGAAACCCTGTCTCAAAATAAAAAGTAAAAAAAAAAAAATGGGCTGGAGGTGCAGCTCAATGCAACAGTGCTTAAAAAGCATGTGAGTGTGAGATCCTGAGTTCAACGCCCTCAAACCTCCAACAAAGGTATTAGTATACTTTAGAGAGAATTTTTTAAATTATAGAAAATATGTATACCTACATATTTAGCAATATCACAGATTATTTTGGGGCTAGGATGTAACTCAGTTGATAGAGTATTACTCTGTACTCTCTGAGGTCTTGGGTTGGATCCTCAGCACTGCAAAAATGGGAGAAGGCAGGCAGCTCACTCCTGAAGCAATCTAGAAACAATCAGCCACTGAAAACTCTATGAATAGTACAGAAGCACTAGCACAGTGCAGTGTCCAGGAGCATTCACTCTCTTATACATAGGGTAGATATGAGCAGGACCTTACTCGACAGCACCTAACAACAACAGACACTGAGATAATGTACACACATTATCTATTTAACTTTTTACAGTGCCATACTGGCACTATGTCAGTGCTTCTCTGCTATTCATAGGGTTTTCAAGGGCTAATTGTTTGGGGATCACTTCGGAGTGGATTGTCAGGTTGTTCTCCCTAGCCTGAAGCACCTGGTGTTCCCAGGCAGTTGGCCATCCAAGGACTAACTAGGCAGACCCTGCTTAGCTTCTGAGATCAGATAGGATTATATGCCAGGGTGCTATGGCTCAAGACTCAATAACCATAGGAAGTAATTATTTTATCCAAAACCCTATGAGGGTCACTATGAGTCACATGCAATTTGACAGCACCTAACAACAATTTCTTAACTGCCTATAGGGACTTAGGTACAAAGTAACTAGCCTAATGTTGTTGTTGTTAGGTGCCCTCGAGTTGTATCCAACCCATAGCGACCCCCATAGGATTTTCAATGGCTGACTGGGGATTGCCTCATGAGTGGATTGCCACTTCCTTCTCCCATGTTTGCAGTGCTGGGAATTAAACCTGGGACCTCAGAGACTGCAGAGCAGCACTTTACCAACTGAGCTAAATCCAAGCCCTGCCTAAAGTTAAATACATAATAACCAGTAATATTAAAACTTGAATTAGTCTTCTGACACCAGGTCCAAAACTTTTTGCCTTATAATATCTGTTTGTCTTAGAACTTGTGAGTCCTCAAACACACAGCATAATCAAAGGCACTAGAAATTTGCTCCAAACAAAATACATAACTAGGCGCTCTACTGTAATCCCAGTGATTCTGGAGGCTGAGGCAGGAGGATCAGAAGCTGGAGGTGAGAGGCAGCCTGAACAGCTTAGCAAAGACTCTGTTTCAAAATAAAAAATTTAAAAGGAGTCCATGGTGCAGCACAGTGGCAGAACACTTGCCTAGAATGGGTGAGGCCCTGGGTTCAACCCCCTGGCACTTCAAAACAAAACAAAAAGCAATCACATGAACGAGATTGTTATTGCACGCCTGTCTTGCACCTGTTCCCATCACAGCCATGCTGACGGGTTGCCACCCTCATGTGGTTTTCAGTCCTTATCACACTCTCCTCCCTCCCAGCATAGTTTGCTGCTGTTCCTGCTCTCTCTTAACTGCCCTCAGCCCTCTGAATCCATGACCCCTCACTTCGCCGTTCTCTTTCTGTGTCTCTGGCCCACGTTTCCTTCGTGCCATCCCACATTGACATTTTCCCACTGGTCATGAAGGCCAGGACATCTCCAGGCTCATCCTGGAAGCTCTTCTGTCATTCCACATTCCTCTCACTCACATCCACACCTTTGATTTCACGAACCCACATAAGTGCATCCAGAACTTCTTTTTTGCACTCCACATCCAGGTGTACAAAGGGTCTTTAAATCTTCAATTTGATGTCCCAGTGGAGCCTCAGAATGCAACAGGTCTCAGAGACAACCGATATACCCTTTCTCCAAACCCATTCTTCTTCCAAACTTCAGTAACAGAGAGAGCAACTGTTTCACCCCACTCAGTTACACAAGCCAAGAAACCTTTAGTTCCATCCTGGCAGCCCCACCTGATCCCACACTTCCTATTCAAAGTCCTATCCAGAACAGCTTCTCTGCTCTGGCTCTACAATCTTGCCTAACTCACCTTCTTATCTGCCAAGGTGCTTCTATCACCTCTGACTCCTCTCCCAGAAGAGTGGCAATTCCTGTTCTGCACCATGGCTAGAAATATCTTTTCACACTTGAGTGGCTTGCTATTATGATAGCATAAAGTCATAGATTGGTATGTTGTCCTGGGAAGCCCAACATCAGATTGGTTCCATTTGCTTTTTGAGGTTGCTCTTGACTTTCTTTCCCCTCATTCTCTGTAGTTCAGTGATCTTGGTTTTGATTTCGATAAGCCACCATTTCTTCTGGCCACAGGGTCTTAGCAGATGCTCTTCCTTCTACAGGAATATCATATTCTGCCCCATCACAGTCTCATCCTTCCTTCCTTCCAGTTGCCATCTCTCCTGCTCACACATACACAGCATACCGTACCTGTGTTCTATTTAACTCTCTTCCTTTAGAAATAAACCCCCTGAAGGAAGCCTTTGTAACCCCTCCCCATCCCTGACTCTGGCAGATTCATCTTGTCCATATTCCCAGAGAACAATGGCCTGGTCCTTAAGATCATTTATTTTAATTTATAGTTACAGCTTCATTAGTGTGGCTATTGGCTTAGCATCCATTTCCTTCAAGAAGCAGAGTCTGGGCCGCTCAATGCCTACAGCATAGCCCATACTCCATATATGTGACTGAATGATTCAGTTTCTCCTTTATAGGTCATTTTCAGAGCAAGTGAGAGGGTCCAACACTAAAGACAAGAACGTTGGTTGTTTCCAAATCTACAGTTTGAAACCCTGCCCCTTGTGTATTTGTGCTGTACTAACTCGCACGTGCTCTCCCAAGGTGTCTGTCAGAAGCCAAATTGTCACCTTGACTCCATCTCCCCTGCCCACCAGCTGATCCTCCTGTATCTGCGTCCCACATGCATTCTAGATACCATCACTTTCCTTCTCTTTAGCATTAAAATCACCTGCTTGGGGCCACTGTCCTCTCTTGCTCAGGTGACAGCAGTAACCTTTCAAAGTCTCCGTACTTTCTCCTTTGTTCTAAAATTAATTCTCAACTGAGAAACTAGAACGCTCATTGAAAATGAGAAAAATCACCCCGATTCCCTATTTAAAACCTTCTCCCAACTCAGTTCCTTCTATCATATTAACATTCTATTACCTTTGGCATCACATCCAATTGTGGTTTTTTTCCTCCTAACTCTTAAGACAGTATAAAATTCATAAAAGGTAAGCACCTACACCAGGCTACACAGTTGTTGTTGTTAGGTGCTGTCAAGTCAATGTCTGACTCATAGGGACCCTATGTACAACAGACAAAACACTACTGTCAGTGCTTCTCTGCTATTCATAGGGTTTTCAATGGCTGATAGATTTTTGGGAGTGGGTTGCCAGGTCCTTATCCCAAGCCTACAGCACCTGGTGTTCCCAGGAGGTCTCCCTTCCAAGGACTAACCAGGCCCGACCCTGCTTAGCTTCCAAGACCTGACGGGATCTGATGACACAGGGCTATCTCACAGGATCGGATGCCACAGTGGTATGGCCTGGAATCCCAGTGACTGCAGAGGCAGAGGCAGGAAGATCACAGGTTCAAGGCCACAGACAGCCTGTGTAACTTAGTGATACCCTGTCTCAAGATAAAATTTAAAATGGACTGGGGGTGCAGCTCCATGGTAAAGCATTTATAAAGTATGTACAAGGCTCTGGGTTCAACCCCTATATACTACAAGAATCAAATCAAACAAAATATTGAATTAACACTGAGTGTAATCTATTTGGGCAAAATTCTCTATCAGGAAAGTCTTTAAGAACTCACTTATAGAGTTAAGTCACAAAACTTTTTTATCCCAAGCTCTCCTCATGAGCTTCAAAAACCAGAGGAAGCTCAAAAGGGTAGAGAAGGGACTTCTAATGATTGGGAGCCAGCAGAATGCTTCTCATCTCTTGTATCAAATCTACTTAACAATTCATGACTTTCAGAATTCATATGAAAAAGGGCTAATTCGAGTCTCTAATTTCTTATTCTTTCCAGTCCTAAAGCTAAGTGTGGCTATCAGGGCAACAGGGTAATAATCTTCATTATCTCCTCCTCTCTACAAAATTGCTCATGAAGTGCTACAAATGAAGAAGGGCCCTCTGGTGCCCCAGGAAGGCCAGCCTGAGTGGCGCTTTTTCTGTTTATGCTAATTAATTAGGTTGCAGACTGGTTACTTAGCAATATCCTTCATTGAGATGCTCAGTGTTGGGAGCTTAATTACCTGTTTTATGCCTAAAGTGGCCATTTTTAAGATGCAAGCAGACGATGTCCATGGATCAGATGCTGTTCTCAGTGTTGCTGGGGTCGGGCATGACAAAGCTCCTAAAATGTGCGAAGCCACTAAGGAAGAGAGATGCTAAATGACAGGGGTATCTCATACTTGAAGGCTTAACCTGAGCATGAAAAAGCACATTATTTTTTAAACAAAATTATTTTAAAGCATATTTACATACAGTGATATTGTATCTTTTGCTCATCATTTTGAAAAGGCTCTCTTAGCCTTAGCATATTCTTTGTTTATATGAAGCAGCTTCCACGTTTGCTTTCCACAGCAGTAACTTCCTAAATCAATCTGTTCAGCACATGTGAAAGAACAAGTCCATTAAAAATCAAATTCCTCATGGGCTTTAATGAAACCCATCAATATTATGTGTTAGGGGAAAAAATCTAAACTTATTTTGTCCAAACAGAAAAGTATCTATTTTTTCAGCCAAATATTACTGTTTTAAGAGTTCTTATCCCTCTCACATCAGTTTCCTGCCACCATCTGTGTGGCACGGATGAAAATGTGCTGATTTTTTGCAGCCACAGCTGACTAGAGAGCTCTCCATGGAAGCAGAGCAAACAAATGTAAACAGCATAAACTATTTAGATCACAGACACATTAAGAGTGATTTTAGTCATGGCATGAATTATGCTTAATGGCTGGACCATCTATGTAACAGCAAGGAGCTGATTCGTTTCTAACATTCATAAGACGGACCATAAATATAATCATCGCTCAGAATAAAATACTAGAAATCTGGCACATTAGAGAGGTGGTCATCACTTAAATGCATCCGAGGATGCATCAGATGTAAATATACTGCAGTCTGAACCCCACCTCTGTGCTTGTGTCTGTGGTTTCATTTTTGCCCCCAAGGTTGATGGCTTGATATCCATTTTGTCTCCCATTAAGGAAGGCTTGAACTATTTAACCTATAAAACACAGACAATTCCCTTTATGAAAGCTGGTGGAAGACATGTGTTCAGATTACCATTGTCTTCACAGTGAGGCTGACAGCAGGTGACTAACTTCAGCCGCAGGGAGGGCAGAGGGCTGGCTGATGTGAAACTAAGTACTTGAAACAGGGCCCCACACACTCTTCACCCTTGTCTCTCTGGCATGATTTCGCACTCTTTCTAATCTCTTTCCACCCATCTTAACAGCTGTCCAAACAACATATGCATTTAAAACAATCTGATGATGATAAAACAAGGGAATGTCTACCAGTCATCTTTGTATCAATAGCACCTCAGGGAAATCAAATAGCTATCAGGAGAATTATTCTTTACAGAAAAACTTTAGCTAGTAACTGAGCAATGATGCATTTGAATACAATCATTTTGCATTCCTTCCCTATTGAAATAACAGATCCAGGTAATAATAATCGCATTATAAAACCAGGAGGTGAAAATCTTATGGGGAGTTTTATAATGGATGGGCTTGAGTGATAACACAAAACCCCAATGATTAATAATAACAAAAAGATAGACAACCAGACATTATGTTATCCCTAAAGTAAAGCAATAAGATATCCACATACCATGCTCAAAATAAACCCAAAACTACTTGATCCTGACTCAGATAAAGCCTCTCATCTAAAGATCAGCTTACAGGAAACACATTAAATAACATTATGTGGACACTACCAACAAAAATCTGGGAAATGAGACAATGTAGAAGAAGAAAAATAAATTAAAAAAAAAAAGAATTTAAGAAGAGGGAGAGGAAACCATTACAGATTTCAGCAATGTGACATACAATGTGTGGACATCAACTTTTGTTTGTAAGCCATTTTTGGAAGAGAAATTCTTAAAATTGTTTATGAGACAAATGGAGAAATTTGAAGACTATTTGCAAGCACTGAGGAAGTGTCATCTTTGCATTTAATATGTGATAGTATTGGTATTTATAATCATACATGAAAAACATACTAGAGATGTTATGGTGTAGAGATGTTCACTAAAACGTTTACTAGTGATATAATCTCTGCATTTTCTTGTAGATGATCCTTTCAGAAGGTAAAAGGAAGTTAGAATGAAACAAAATTGTCCAGTTGTTGATAACTGCTGAATCTGGGTGATGGGTGTTTATCATACAATTCCTTATTCTTGATTGAAATTCTCCATAGTATTTTAAAATAAACTAGTATGATTAAACCTGATGCTACAGATTTGCAATTATAATGCAACAACTTGTTCATGATCATGTTTATAATCAATAGCTAAGAAATGAGCTGTTAAAATCTTCCTAAGTGATTCTGGCATTTTGAATTTTTATTTGTTTATTTACTTATTTAGGTACTGGGATATTGAACCCAGGGTCTCACAAATGCTTTTGCAAGCTCCACCCTCAGCCCATGTTTTCACATTTTATGTTGAGAGAGGATCTCCCTAAGTTATTCAAGCTGCCTATGGCCTGAAACTTGTGATTCCCCTGCCTCTGCCTCCTAAATTGCTAGGATTATAGGCATGTACTACTGCACCTGGCTATGTTTTATTATTACTAAAAACTGAAACAATCTCAAGCTTACAGAAGCTTATTTCCAGTAGAGCCAAATAACTTTAAAACACTGAAACATTTAGGATAGTGTATGTGCCAAGCTAGTGTTTGATTTCCATGGCATGCTTCTATATGTATTTCCTGTGCACTAATTCTAATACATGAGGACAGCCCAAATCTACCAAAGTCAATAAATTAACACGGATACCTCTGGACCATCCAGTCCTTAGACTCAACTCTACTTTTATTAATTGTCCCAAAATGTCTTTGATACCAAAAGAACTGTGTTACTATGTATCTTTAGTCCCCAATCGGATGCAGTCCTTCAGTTGTTTTCTTGACTTGACAATTCTGGGGTTTTGTTGTTTGTTTGTTTGTTTGTTTTTCTAGTATTAGGGGATTGAACCCAGGACGGCACACATGCTTTGCAAGTGTTGCACCACTGAGGCACCCAGCCCTTTTTGATTTTTTATTTTGAGACAGGATATTTCTATATTACACAGGCTGCTTCTGGACTCAAACTTGTGATCCTCTGCCTCTGCCTCCGAAGTCCCTGGGATCACAGGCATGAGCCAATGCACTGGGCAGTATTTTGTCATTACTGAAAGCAATTTCTCAATTTGGGTTTGTGTGGTGTTTTGTCTTGAGTAAGTTCAGATCTGCATCCTTGGCTGGCCTCTCACAGAAACGATGCTCTGCTCCTCCGATTACCTCCTACCATAGGACCCACTTTGATTCATTCCACTACAAATGAGGCTCAGTTTTCTGGCTTTGGACAGTTTCTATAGTACTTCTCCACCGTAAAGTGGCTCATTAAAAGTGGTAGTTTGTTTATGGGGAGGGACTGTGAAGCAGTATGAACATCCCTTTCCTCACTGATCTTTAAATTCTATTATTTATTTCTTTCCTCAGTGGGACTCGTTTTTTAAACTCTTTATTCAACCAGTTATAGCACACTACTGTCATTGACTCTGTTGTTATTGCTTTACGTTTGTCAAGAGCAAGTTCACTGCACTGGCCTCTGACTCTTGTCAGCACTTCTTTCCAATCATTTGAATGCTCCCTTTATTGTAACACGAGATGATTCAGGCTCATCTTGTACTTTCCTTGCCCTGGACTTAGGATCAGGTATTTCTATGGGGTCCCCAAGTTCTTTCAACAAAGAATGGCACACGGGAGTCGCCAAGTGAGTTCTGTGTGTGTTAACTTCTGTGGGGATGTCACTGCTTCTCTAGCATCACAGTAGACATGGAGAGAAGCATGTGCCTTTGCGCACTTCTTATGTATCCACATATCTAGATAGATAGATGGTAGATATAGCTATAGATGTAACATGACAGGCACTTACAGCATCACTATGCTTCCAACACTATGCCATGGGGTTAATTTTAGGTTTTCTCCTTTTCAATATCTTTTATCCCTATGTCCAACACTAAAAATAAATAGTTCTCATTATTGTAAATGAAGCTACTTTTATTATTTCTCAGAGTATAGCCGATCTCCTCTCACTGCTGGATCTCACTGCAGAGGACCGCCTTGGCCTCCCTCAGCTCTGACATCCCCTAATGACTGCTCTCCTGGGTGGCCTGGCTCCAATGTAGGTGCCACTGTACCACACGGAAGCCCCCTTCACCTGCCCTGTGCCCTAACACCTTGTGCAAGGGAATTCTTCTCAAACTTTCGGGCCCTATGTCCCCATCTTATGCTATTTCCCCATGTAGATACATATGCTCCTCACCTTGCCTGAGCCCCGGGTACCTGATACTAGGATGCTCCTGGGTGTGGACACAGTTGCACTCTGATCAGGGTCTAGCATCTCTCACTGGCCATTTGAGAACACAACGCTGTACCTCCCCAACATCTAAGATCCCCTGTGTAGACATCCTCCTTTCCTTGCCCATGCCAGGCCACTTGTCTATTGGGACAACTTTATCACCTTCTGGGCCCCCTTCCCTCATTTCTCAGGGTCCTCCACCCTATGCAGCATCAGCCCACCCAGGCCAATGCAGACCTCCTTCCCCCTCTCAGGCTCTACCACCATGTGCTGAGGAACCTATCTATGTAGCCTCTCCATATCCTGCTTGATGCTAACACCCTGCATGGGGGAGCCTCCACATTGGTGCCCTCTGCACCCTATTTGCTTTTTTATCCTTTTAAATTAAATGTTTATTTTGAGATAGTTGTAGATTTATATACACAGAAATAATACAGAGGTAACTCTCATATCCTTTAATTCCCTCCAAAAGTATCACCTTACAAAATCATAATATAGCACAAACCAGGAGACTGACATTAAGGTAATCAGTCTTATCCATATTTTCTAAATTTACATGTGTACATATGCATATATACTAAGCTCTGTGCAGCTTATCACCTGTAGAAACCATGTATATAATATCACAGACAATATATGGAACAGTCTCATCCAAGAAATCTTCATGTGATTCTTTTATAACCACACACACCTTCCCCTTGCACCAACTCTACCTCAAATCCCTGGAAACCACTAATTTGTTCTTCATCTCTGCAGTTTTTTAATTTAATGAACACTGTATGGATATAACAAAAAATTATGTGGTCCCCTGGGATTGTTTTTTGTTGTTGTTGTTCAGTCTAAGTTCTGGAAATTCATCTAAGTCATGAATTTATCAGGGCTCATTCCTTTTCACTGCCAAGTAGAAGTCCATGGCATAGGTATATCAGTTTGTTTAAAGATTAGCCAACTGAAGCACATATGAGCTGTTTTAATTTTTGGCCACTGTGAATAAAGCTGCTATAAACATTTGCACTGCAGGTAGGTATTTTGTGAGAACATCTTAACTGGCTTCTGACGCCTGGCACTGACCATCCTTTTCCACAGAAACCCTCCTCTGTTGGTTGGAGGACCAACTCCCATTCCTGGACACTGTGCTCCACAGCCCAGATCTCTTGATCTCAAGCATGGATATGGTCCTTGTGCTGTGCTACCTACTGGAGTTTAGGACAGAACAGTACAAAGGGGGAAACCAGAGGACTGAAGTCACCATGGTGATGTGCTCTGGGGAACTTGGGTCAGCACTTACTAGTACAGTGGCTAGTACCAAGGAGTCACTTAACACCCTCTGAATGAATGAAGATACATTCAAGAATGTGCTTCTTCAATAAAGCGGGTATTTCTTAATCTAGCAACTGATGAATTTCAAATCCTCAGATTATGAGTAAGGACACAGGATATCATAAAAGAGAAGAGGATGCAAGAAAAATATTGGAAAATTCCTCACAGAAGAAAAAGTTGGGCAGGGCAGCCTGGAAGTCAGTATTCTCCCCTAACTCCTTCGTGTACTGCGAATGCATGTGCAGTACATGTTGTCTTCCTAAGCCCATGGGGAATCATTCCCTCTCCACAACAAGGGCGTAGGAGAGAAGTATGCAATCTGCCTTGCCATCACAGCAAAGCTTTCTCTAATTCTAGAGTTGTATTTAGTCACAGGAAGGCAATTTGCCAAATAATTATTTTCCAAACTGTCAGCTGGTTCAATACCAAGGATATCCCACATGTATAGACAAAAGTTTTGGTTTTGCTACAAATTTCCAACAGCGAGTTAGTTAGCTGTGTACTTTTTAGAATTCCTAGGCTGAACATCCATTTCTCACTTGCTTCACATTTCAGACTTCCAGCACTTCTCATTTTCTCAGTGGTTTGTAAGCAATTGCACAAAATTTCCCTTCAACATAGTTGTTCTGTACATTTCTCGGCTTTTATGCCCTGCCTCTCACAGTGGAAGACCTTTGGTCAATTGCCTTGAACTCAGTTTAAGGTGATTGTAAAGAATGGATCATTTAGTAAATTAATCCAGATCCACTAAGTACCACTTCATAAGAAATCACTCATCTTCCAACATCTGATACTGATATCTACCAGTGCTTCTCAGTATAGCCAGAGAGGCCAGTTTTCTTCTGTTATCATGTGTTTGTTTTCTATATTTAAGTCAAATTGCTGCTCATTGATTTTTGTAAAATACACAGATGTTAATTATAAGAAAAAGGAAGATAAAGCAAAGACTTAAAATTATAAGCCCCGGTTTTGAAACTACTTGAAATAGACCCAAGTAGTCTATCACATTCCTGTGGAAGCTTCTAGGCACTTACTCTCAATTTCAGTTCTTATCTCACCACAGATGAGTAATGAATGGTGTACCCTGGCGCCAGCCTGAGTTCTACACTTGGAATGGCAATGGTCTATACTGACCCATCTCACGCCTAATTATATCTTGGCTTTTTATCACTCTTTAAGACTTCATGTATTTGCATCTCCCTCTAGGGACCTTGTCTTCTCTGAGGTCAGAGATAATGTTTTCTGATTTGTTAGCATTGTCCAACGCATTCAGCCCTGGTGCTTAATAAATTCTTACCAATCAAGAGAAAACAGCCTATTGGACACCTTTGATTCCCTCCTATGCTTCTCTTTCCTATTGTGTCGTATATTTGAATAGAATACATTCTAAACCTTTGTTATAAAGAGATACAAACTGAAAATTGGTAGCCTGCAAGCTGGATATCAATAATAAATGAACTTTTTCCTACATAAAATATTAAAATAGCTCTAAAACACTACAAAAACTTCAGCAACCTCGGGCCCACCTTCACATGTAACAGAAGCATGGCACAGAATAAGCTGGTCTTCTGGATGGATCTAGATGGGTCCCTGACTGGCAGATTCACTCATTGCAGCCACCAGCCTGGGACATCTGGCCTTCTGAAATTGCAATCACTGATCTACATTAATAACAACGAGGTCAGTAAACTCAACAAAACAAAAAGAGTAAGACACAAACAAAAGAGCCCTAATGAACTGTTATAGGAGCTATGTTTCCCTAACATTGCAGAGCTTCAAAGCAATTCACTACCCAAACTGAGCCTAATAAGGCCAGATACTAGGACCCTATTTTATAGGCAAGAAACAGTTTCAGAGGATAATTGTTATGATTTGAATCTAAAATGTCCTATGAAGATCATGTGTTGGAGTGCTTGGTCCTCAGGTGGTGGCACTGTTTGTGAGGCTGTAGAACTATGGGAGGGGGGACATGGCTTGTAGAAGGAGGTCACTGGGGGCAGGACCCAGGAGGTTTGACATGGAGCCCTGATTGTGGAAAACTCTCTGCTTCCTGATATCCTAATGTGAAGAAGCCCCCTACCCCAGGCCCTGCATCAACTCTGCTGCCATTCCTGCCCACCAATATAGACTGAAACACTCTGAATCATGAACCCAAATCAACCTATCATTCTTATTTAAGCTGGTCTGTCAGGTATTTTGCCACAGCAACAAGAAAAGTACCTAAAACAATGTTGTTGTTAGGTGCTGTTGAGTCAGGAACTAAAACAGTAACATTTTTTCATATTCCAGAGTAAGTAGGTGATAAAGCCAGGACTCAAAGCCAGCACCTCACTGTAGAAGTGCAGTGAACATGCACAAAAAAACCCCAGTAGCTTTATTTCCTAAGCATCTTATGTAAGATGTAGAAAATCTATTTTCATATTCATCTGTTCCATGTTTAGAGTGAGTCTGTGATGGGAGAAGCTTCCTTGGTTTCATACTAATAAATACTTTTTAAAAAGTTTTTGTCTTCCCATTCCTTTGAAATTATACTGTTTTCTCCACACTAACCAAATCGGATTCATTCTTCCCCCAAAGATGTCCGCTGGGCCCAGACACAAAAGTGGCATGTTTCCGGGAATGGTTGGGTCCACAAAGGAGGTCTGCACTTCCACAATGCTAAGCAACCCTTCAGAATGCATTTGGCCCAACAACAGAAATGACAGCTTTCTTGGCAGGCCAAACCTCAGTATCTTATCTGAATTCTCCGGGAAGCATTGTTTGAGGAATTCTTCTAACCCAACCCCATTATTATGGTAAAATAAACAACCCAAAATGTCTGTTAATAACATGTTGAACAGGCTACAGATGCTAATATCTGCAGGTCATAAATACATAGATGCTAAAACCAAACTAAATAATGGTTCTTAGTTTTCTATGGCCCTGGGAATTATTTTAGCCACTGAAGAAGCCTGGCTCTGCACATTTTACCATGGAAGTATGCTTTGCAACAAATGGGCCATCAGCCACATGTGGCTATTTACATTTAAACAGATTTAAATTCAGTATGATAAAACAGTCAAGTCATAGGCACATTTCAAGCCCTCAGTAGCCACACCATTATTGTTGTTAGGTGCTGTCAAGTCCATGTCCAACTCAGCAATCCTATGTACAACAGGCAAAACAGTATTGTCAATGCTTCTCAGCTATTTGTAGGATTTTCAATGGAGGATTGATTTTTGGGGTGGTTGCTGGATCCTTCTCCCAAGTCTACAGCACCTGGTGTTCCCAGGCGGTCTCCCATCCAAGTACTAACCAGGCCCAACCCTGCTTAGCTTCCGAGATCCGAAGGGATCTCATGCCAGAGTGCTATGGCTGCAAGCTAGTAGCCACAATAAGCTCTATCATATTAACCCAACCCATAGCCTGATCAACTGGGAGAAGGCTTGAACCAAGAGGATCAGCCTCTGCACCCCAGGGGTGGTTGGTATAATTGCAAGAGGCAAAAGCACTTATCCAGAGACTACACGCAGCTGTGGGCTATGGACCACTGGCACTCTGGCTAGGGATAGACAGAGTGAGAAGGTTGCCTTCCAATACCATGCACTATAGAAGAACACAGGTTATATGACTTCACTGATTGCAAACAGAAATGTATAGTCAATGATGCAGAAGTGAACAGGTAAGATTATTCACCTTATTCTTTATTAGCTTTTCCTCTGTCCTCAGGAAATTCAGCAGATTTGAATTTCCCTACCAACTATAGTCGCTTTGTGGACTGGGACCTCAGCTTCTTGCACACTCTGTCTCTAGTCTGTGCCAGAGTAAATGTTCAATTAATACTTGCTGAGTGAATGTTGATCTTACAAATTATCTTTAGAAGTGTTTTAATTTGGGTGAACACAGATCCTGTTTTGCTGGCTACATTCAAGTTTATTCCAGTTTGTTAATAGGATTCCCTTGTGAAAATGTTCCATATCATCTATAAATTGTACAAAGGACATGCAGGCAAGGTGCTCAGGGTATCATGAGAACAGAATGCATGACTTTGGTAGCCATTTTGGTTGACTTCTACAGGATAGCCATGTGTCCGATGTTTAATCTAATGGTTCAGGTGTTTTTACATGGGAAACACTCAAACTTTACTTCTTTGTTAGTATTTTGTTTATATGTGTTTGTGGGGTGCAGAACAATACATCAGTTATATCCATTGACCATCTATCAAATCAGTATTCTTAATGCTTCTACCTCCTTAAACATTTTGCAGAACAAAATAAGGAGAAAAAAGACTTTTAATTAACCTGAAATGACGGTGTATGGAAACATGGGTTATACCCTGACACTTTTTTCCCATTTTTGCATTTTCGTAGAGTTGCATCCTATATTTTGCAATGTTTTCTCTCCTTCTTTGCCCCTCTAAGTTGATCCCTCTCCCCATCAACCACTCCCTCTCAGTTTCCCTTCCCCCTTCATAATGGGTCAACTTGTATTTTCCATGTACATAAAAGTATGGGTGTACATTTATCTATGCATGCATATACATAGATGTGTACAATTTTTTCCCTTTAAGATGGATTTAGCTCCTACATATGATTAAGAATATGTGACATTTTTCTTTGTGAGCCTGGGTTATTTCACGTAAAATGATACTCTTGAGGTCCATCCATTTTGCTGCAAATGCATAATCTCATTCTTCTTTATTGTTGAATAATGTCACATTATATAAGTATTTCACACTTTTAATCCAATCCACTGTTGATGGATATCTTGGTTGATTCCATACTCTGTGCTTGTGAAGAGTGCTGCATCAAATATGAAAGTTCAGGCGCCTCCATAGTGCGATGACTTATCTTCCTTAGGATATATTCGTAGGTGTAGCTGGATCATATGGTAGTTCTATTTTTAGCTTTCTAAGGTACCTCTATATTGATTTCCATAAAGGCTGAACAAATTTACAGTCTCATCAGCAATGTAAAAGAGTTTTTTTCCACATCCTTGCCAACATTTGTTATTTATTTTGTTGATCCTTGCCATTCTTACTGGAATGAGATGGAATCTTGGTTGGAATCCCTAATGGTTAGGGATAGCCTGCAGCCATAGCACCCTGGCCTCAGATCTCTTCAAATCTCAGAAGCTAATCAGGGTCTAACCTGGTTAGTACTTGGATGGGAGACTGCCAGGTAACAGCAGGTGCTCTAGGCTTGGGAGAAGGACTCAGCAGCCCACTCTCAAAATCAATCTGCCATTGAAAACCCTATGAATATCAGAGAAGTACAACAATGGCATTTCACCTGTTGGACGTAAGGTCACTGCCTGCAGCTGTAGCCCTGTGGCATCCGATCTCGTCAGATCTCGGAAGCTAAGCAAGGACGGGCCTGGTTAGTACCTGGATGGGAGACCGCCTGGGAACACCAGAAGCTGTAGGCTTGGGAGAAGGACCTGGCAACCCCCTCCCACAAATCAATCTGCCATTGAAAACCCTATGAACAGCAGAGAAGCCCTGACAATAGTGTTTCCCCTGTTGTACAGAGGGTCGCTATGAGTCCGATACCGACTTGACGGCACCTAACAACAACAACACGTAAGGTCACTATGAGTCAGGTATTGACTCCACGGCACCTAACAATAATAATGGCTAGGCATGTTGAGCATTGTTTCATGTATTTATTGGCCATTGGTATTTCCTCTTTTGAGAAGTGTCTGTTCAAATCCGTTGCCCACTTATTTACTGGATGATTTGTTACTTTGGTAAAACGCTCAAACTTTATTTTTAGAAATGTTTGTTTAAAATTCAACCTCAGTACTCCATTATCCTATGGTTAAAACCTTGTTCTTTTGGTGTATATAAAATTAGCAACATCTACTTATAATTCATTTGTAGCCATTGCACTCTGGCATCCAATCAGTAATAATCTTGGAAGCTAAGCAGGATTGGGCCTGGTTAGTCCTTGGAAGGGAGACCGCCTGGGAACACCAGGTTGTGCAGGCTTGGGAGAAGGACCTGGCAATCCACTCCTGAGACAATTTGCCATTGAAAACACTATGAATAGCTGAAAAGCACTGACAATAGTGCCAGGCATGGTAGCATCGGGCAGTGTTTCTTTCTGTTGTCAGACCTACTTGATGGCCCCTAACAACAATACTTGTAACTCAGTTGTTTGTACAAAATGATCAGTTGAAATTCTTAATTTTAGGTGGTAGAAGTTTAACTGCTATAAGCCAAAGACTGACAATATGTAGCTGAAATAACTGTCTTTAAACTCGGATGGACAATATTACAAACTAAGTGAGGTTTGTACTAAGTGTTCAATAGGACATATCATGATCCTTTCCCATTCCCAAGTATAGAACATTTTGAAGAAAAAAAACTTTACTCAGGACATATTTTGATCAATTTTGGATGTGTTAACTTCTCTTGGAGGATAGAGGAATAATTCTAAAGTTATCAATTATTCATTCATCCTTTAATCATTTTTATAAAATGATTTATTTTTTGCTAGTACTGGGTAATTGAACTCAGGACCTCATGCATGCTAGCAAGTACTCCATCACGGAGCTGCAGCCTAGTTCTGTTTTTTGTTTCTTGTTTTGAGAACAGGGTCTTACTAAGTTGTATAGGCTGCTTCTGGCCATGAACTTGTGATCCTCCTGCCTCAGCTTTCCAAGTCACTGAGATTACAGGTGTGCGCCATGGCATCTGCTTTTAAAGTGATTTTTTCGTAAAAATATGGTTGAGTATATTACAGAATCAAAACATACATGCGCAAAGACATGCATAGAATTTTTTCATAAGAGAGAAAAATTCACCACATTTCAACTAAATTATATTAAATTATATTTGTTTACTTCAAGAGTCACTGGATGAGAAGGTAAGGTAAAATATATTGATTTGATGAATGTCCTTCTCTTCCTTTCTGGATTTCCCAATTTCCATAAGAAGAGAAAGAGAGAAAAAAGATCATTGGGCCCCAGATTTGTAAGTCATTTAGTAAAACAATATACCTCATACAAAATAAAATCACATCCAGCTATAAGCTTATTATTTGATGTACATCCAGCTTGCTAATGAGCACTTCCATAACAGATTCATGTTAATCAAAATCCTTAAGACAGACTGGCTTAATTATGATGGTTTCATTTGGAGGGCAGACTATGTTGTATTTTAAGCTAAATTATCTATTGGGGAGCAAAAAAAAAAGGAGCCACCTTTTCCTTTATTAAGAAATGAAATGAAGTTAATTCATAATCAATAGAAGAACAACTCTACCTGTCTTTAACAAAGCTCTGGGTTACAATGCCCCAGGTTTGCACTTGGCTTTCAGAAGTACATTCAGGTCTGATATATTTCTGGCCCCATTTCCTTTCTGTCCTGTTGGCAAGTAGCTTGTTGAAGAGACAGGTGAGAACAAAGGCCAAAATACAGTTGTTTATTTTTTATTTTTTTTAATGAAGAACTGTGTTCTTTGCTTGCTCATTTCCTTTTTCCTTGCTCGGATATAAATTATCCAAGAGTCATGCGGTATGCTGTAATTGATTTTCTGCCTCAGAACAAAACTGTACACTAAATGGAATTATAAAATCCAGGTCAAATAGGCCACATGCACAGTTATCCAAATCTGATTTGAAATAATGGGGTGACATTCTTTATCTAAGCTGCATCCTTTAGTCACTGCCATCAATGGCTTCTCATCATCACTGAAACAGTTTTCTCTTCTCTCTATAAATCTCACATCCCCAGCGTGGCTGGTGAGGGGGAAAAAAACACACATTATCAGGTTCTTGACTTTGATTTTCAGATAATTATCATGCCTTCCATAAGAAAATCTCCTCAAAACCATTATCTCCTTTATCAGAGATGAATTACACATTGGCAGAATATTCCCATTTCTCCTCAATCAGTTAGGACTCTTTTGTGTCTGAGTAATGGAAAGTTCAGACAGAGGTCTTACATCAGGTACGGCTTGACCTAGGGGACCATGTAATGATAACTCTACTGGTCCCCAATCTCTCTTCTTTGTTTCCCTCCACACTTAGACTCCAGGTGGTAGCATTATGACGTCTAACATTATCTCCCTAGGTCTAAATCTAACAGAGAAGTATGAGTTATTTAAAATTTTTCACCTAGAGTCTGGAGATTATCTTTGGCTAATTGTATCCCAATCTAGGAACTAATCACTGAGAAGTAGAACAAAGTACTCACATGAACCTCATGGACCAAGAATGTAGATAGGATGTTTTTCAGAGCAAAAGTATGTTTTTACTTACAGCAATATTATCATCCAATCTGTGTGGCACAGTCCTAGGTTCTATAACAAGCTTCTGTGGAGGTGGTGGGGAGGGACAGTATGGATGGGGTTCAGGCCTCCTACACATGCTTCTGCTTTAATATAGGGCATTTATTTAAATGTATGATGTAGAATTTACATTTTAACTGACAACAAAAATTTGGGATTAAGTGGATAAAAGGACAAGCCACAGATTACACATATATGATAAAGGATTGGTATCCACCATATACAAAGAACTCTTAGAACTTAACAATAAGAAAACAAACAATCCAATTAAAAATGGGCAAATAATGTGAAGAGGTGTTCTTATCCAAGAAAGAAGACATACTGATAATAAATAATCATATGAAAATCCATTTGTTTTTATCTGTCTAAAATGTTATGTTCATCTTGAAAAGATACTCCATATCATACATTATTAGGGAATTATAAACTGAGACAAAAATGAAATACTACTACACACCTTTTGTTCTTGTTGTTGTTAGGTCCCATCAAGTCAGTGTTCATCTCACAGCAACCCCACTTACACCGGGCAAAACACTATTGTTAGTGCTTCTCTGCTATTCATAGAGTTTTTAATGGCTGATTGTTTTTTGGGTGAGTTTCTGGGTCCTTCTCCCAAAAGGTATTGAGAAGGGAGTTCACAGTTTCTGATACACTGAAAGTAACCATTTTTGTTGTTGTTGTTAGGTGCCGTTGAGTCATGTCTGATTCATAGTGACCCTCCTAGAGTTTTCGATGGCTGATTGTTTTGGGATTGCCTAGGGAGTGGATTGCCACATCCTTCTTCCATTTTTGCAGTGCTGGGAATCGAATTCAGGACCTCAGAGACTGTAGAGTGGTGCTCTACCAACTGAGCTAACTCCCAGCCCACATACCTTTTGTTGTTGTTGTTGTTGTTGTTAGGTGCCATCGAGTTGGTATCCGACTCATAGCGACCCTCTGTACAACAGGGGAAACACTTCTCTGCTGTTCATAGGGTTTTCATTGGCAGATTGATTTTTGGGAGTGGGTTGCCAGGTCCTTCTCCCAAGCCTACAGCTTCTGGTGTTCCCAGGTGGTCTCCCATCCAGGTACTAACCAGGCCCGACCCTGCTTAGCTTCCGAGATCTGATGGGATTGGATGCCACAGGGCTATGGCTGCAGGCCCATACCTTTTAGGAAATCCATAATGTATCTACAGCCTTACCACCCTGGCATATGATCCCACCTGATCTTGGAAGCCAAGCAGGGTCAGCCTGGTTGCTCCTTGGATGGGAGACCTCCTGGGAACACCAGGTGCCCACTCTTGAAACAATCAACCATGGAAAACTATGAATAGCAGAGAAGCACTGACATAGTGCTGGGCATGGCACCGTTCATGAGCATTTCCTTCTGTTGTACATAGAGTTGCTATGATTCAGACCTGAATGGACAGCACCTAACAACAACAATAAGAACAGCAAAAACCATAACACTGACCACACTAAATGCCAATAAGGACACAGAGCAAGAGAGATTCTCATCCATTGCTGGTGGGGAAGCAAAACACCACACCCATTTTGAAAGTAGTTCATAATTTCAATATTTTGCTAGGGAGTCACACATTCACCTTTTGAAACCTGAGCATTTACTTCTAAATGCCTTTGAAACAAAGCTACTATGTCCTCATTTGACTGAACCAAACCATGTGTACTCCACTCCCTTCTAGTAGCACACATAAACACCAATATTATAAGATTAATGTTTCCATCTCTTATCCTCCTCAATTTCTCTGGATCTGCCAATACCATAACTAGTCTAAGTAGTGCAAATGCCAAGACACACCTTGAAACTTCACAACTTAATATTTTCCTTCATTAGTCCTAAATGTCATAGCTGTTAGTGCTTCTCTTTAGAACACATCATTATTCATCAGCTGATTCAGCCAAAATAAGAATCCACACAGCAAACAACTGATGGACAAGCTATAGTTTGCGTGCTCCCTTTCTGATGTTTAGTTACCGGAAGTTACAGCCACTTTCAAATATAACATTTTTTACTCTGTTTTATTACTCTTTGCTGCAAAGACATTATACAAATAATTGCCATTCTCTGGATAAAGTCTATAACATATCTTGGTATTTTACATAGGCAGTGGATATACCCTACCTTTATTTTTCTAAAGCAGAATTTTTCTATTTAGTTACAAATTTTACCATGACTATATTAGAAGAGACAAAATGAATTGTAACTTTGCAAGCTTTCTCTGTTTTCCTTTTGTTGAGAATGCATATGCATTGTCCTTTAAAAAGGGGAGTGGGCTATGCATCAAGAACGGCTTGCAGCCAATACCCTGCCAGCTCTTCATCTCCAGCTACCGTACACCAGAGAGTAGTTAAAAGACACTTATTTTGTGAATATAAAAAGAAAATTCCTATATCTTTGTCTCCAGTGTTTTCTGATGGGATAAATGGCCCTTTTAATGGGAAGAAAAACACACGGGAGTCAGGGGAAGTACAGAAGAACTCCAGGCATTATTGCTCAATAAATATACATAGAGTGAACTGTGAATAAGGGCAAGGCACAGTCTCACACCTGCCTAAAATGAATGTGATGTGTTTATTACAGGAGACACTAACAGACATGCTAATATACTCAGAGGGCCTACAATTCCAGTAAGATTTGATAGTCTGTCTTGTCAGGCCAGGTTTGGAATGAGTAGAGGTCTAATGATGCATGGTTTATGTGTCAGACACAACACAGCACATGGAAGTGTAAGAAACAGCTCACTGCCATTAGTGTCTCAGGGAATCAGAGGTAAGAGGATTAAGTCACCAGATGGAATGTGAAAGGCTCTCAGCTATAAGGTGGGTCTTAGCCCATTTGTGGCCCCAAGGAGGGTAGAACAAGGATCTAAGGGTATACAGACAGATCGAGGGGGTTTTGACTGTCTAATAGTTGCAACTATCAAAGAGCTGCCTTAAGTCCTGGTGTGTCTCTCACGTTGCCTGGCAGACCCCAGAGCAGCTGCACATTACTTGTGTTTTTCCTGCAGCCCCTCTGGCTCCTGGCTTCACCCCCTCCCAGCTGTGGCTTTCTCTGAACCCAGAGCCCTGAGAGCCAGTCTCTGCATCTCTGAGAGGCTGCAGGAGCTTGTCATGCGCCCGGCCTCATATTTCAAATGTAATGTCAATCCTCCATGCCAGCTCCTGCTCTACAGGCTGTTCCTGCAAGAAGATGCCAGGGACAGCCTCGTTGCCTCCTTCCATGAGGGACGGGTCCTTAACAGGGCTGGAGAGCAGGAACTGTGCCCCCTGTTTGGCACCTCTGAGGGATACAGGCTCCTGGAGTCTGGAAACAAAGAACCCCATCTGAGATGGAAATCCTCAGGAAAGCCTGCAGGGCTGTTTTTACACATGACCTAGCACCCCTTCCCCGGGAGTATCTGGGGCCTGTCCAGTGATTCTCAGAGAGACACAGGTAGAAGTGATCAATAAAGACATGAACAGTCCTTATTGGCTTGCAATTCTGAGTTTTAGGAGCCAGATAGAGCTGAATTCAAATTAAGACTTTTCTAATTCCTGGTTGTGTGAGCTTGGACAAGTCATTCTGCTCTGAGGCTTGATTTGTCTATAAAGTAGAGCTAATGGAAACGTTGGGGCTGGGATTTAGCTAAGTTGGTAGAGCGCCACTCTGCAGTCTCTGATGTTCCAGGTTCGATTCCCTGCAAAAATGGGAGAAGGAAGTGGTAATCCACTCCCAAGGCAATTCTGAAATAAGCAGCCATTGAAAGCCCTATGAGGGTCACTATGAGTCAAGATATGATACAACAGCACCTAATAACAACAATCGAAGAGCAAAGTAGTCTAGTTTTAGGAGATGTTATAGGTACCCAAGCAAAAATATTCAAGCATGGGTACTAAAAAATTTCAGTCATTAGAGAGTTCTAACCTAGGTGACTACAGATTTTTTTTTCTGATACTGTACTGAACCCACGGCATCACTCATGTTTCTGTAAGTGCTCTACCACTGAGCCACACCTCAGCCCATTTTTTACTTTTTCTATTTTGAGACAGGGTCTCACTAAGTTATACAGGCTGCCTGTGGCCTCAAACTTGTGATCCTCCTGCATCTGGCTCCTGAGTTGCTGGGATTACAGGCCTGCCGTCACCACACCCAGCTTTGGTATGTTTGTTTTCTTTTTTTAAAGAAACAATTAACAGAATCAAGGAAACCGCCACAGAATGGGAAAAAATCTTCGCATTTTATACATCTGACAAAGGTCTAATTACTAGAATTTATAAAGAACTCAAAAAAAAAAAAAACCCCAAAAACCAAACAACCCAATACACAAATGGGCAAAGGAACTCAGTAGACAGTTCTCAAAGGAAGAGGTCCATAAAGC